>SNQJ01S0089333.1:0-16697 GCA_010110895.2 Picea sitchensis
GTTTCATGATACAACCATCAACATGTACCAATATGATTTGAAATACAAAATCTTAGAGGCTAAAAATTAGATTTACAATACATGGAATTAGTGGAAAAATTACAACAAGGTATTTTGCAACATACAATTGAAGACTACAAGCTGGGGAATGGTGAAATTATCAGGTATAGAAGCATAATTTATGTACCAAATTCCCAATAATTAAACATTATGATATTGATGGAAATGCATAACGTACATTATGCTAGACAACCAAGATATCAGAAAACTATTGCAGCTGTCAAGAGCCAATATGATTGGCCAAGCATGAAGAAAGAAGTTGTTGAGTACATTGCCAAATGTTTGGAGTGTCAAAATGTCAAGGCTGAGCATAGACACCCAGTTGGGTTGCTACAACCATTACCCATCCCTGATTGGAAATGAGAAGTGGTAACAATGGACTTCATCACCAAACTACCCATAACAAGCAAGCAACATGATTCAATCTTGGTAGCGGTGAACAAGCTTACCAAATATTCCCATTTCATTCCAGTGAATCTTACTCACAAGGAAACTAATGTTGCTGATATTTATGTGAAGGAAATTTCTCGATTTCATGGTATACCCAAGACAATTGTGTCTGACAAAGACCCAAAGTTTACCTCAAAGTTCTGGAAAGGATTACTCAAAAGATTTGGAACAAATTTTAATTTTAGCACAACTTATCATCTAGAATCTGATGGGAAAATAGAGAGGGTGAATCAAGTGATTCAGGATATGTTGAGGATGTATGTGATGGATAAACCATCAAAATGGGAAGACTACCCGCACTTGTTAGATTTTTCTTATAACAATGGGTACTAGGAATCTCTAAAGATAAGCCCATTTGAGGCACTTTATGGAAGAAGGTGAAACACACCTCTAAGATGGGACAACTCAACAGATAGATCAGTGGTTGGGCCAGAGTTGCTCAGGGAAATGGAAGAGAAGATGCCACAAAAAAAGAATAAATTAGAGGCTTCTCAAGACAGGTAGAAATTATATGCTGATAAGGGCAGAAGCCACAAAGAATTTAAAGTGGGTGATCATGTATTCTTGAAAGTGAAGGCCAACATAAGTTCCCTGAAGTTGGAAAATTGTTCAAAGTTGGAAGCTCGTTATTGTGGGATGTTTGAAATCCTAGAGAGAATTGGGCCTATAGCATATATCATTGCATTACCTGCATCAATGTCTATTCATATTGTATTCCATGTATCATTTCTCAAAAAGTATATACCTGATGCTAATCATGTTATTGATTAGAATTTTATTTAGGTGGAGAAAGAAGGTGACTTTTAAGTACATCTGGTGTGCATACTGGACCAGAAGATCAAGCAATTCCAAAATCAATCCATAGATATAGTAAAGGTCCAATGGACTTGGTATGGTCTCGAGGATGCAATTTGGGAGCACGCGGATGCTATGTGGGAAGAATACCCACATCTTTTTGAAGATTTTTGAAAATTTTGATGGTAATATGTAAATATGATGCACTGAGGAAAATGCATAAATAAGGGGAGGGGAATGTAATACTCCAAGACTGATCCCCAGTTGAATTGTAAACATGTTTTATAGGTTGGTGAACCAGGTGATTATAAGCTAGGAGGCTTATGTGATGATTAGGCTGAAGAGCCTATATGCTAAAGGACAATGAACCTATTTTTGTATATGTAAACACTCATATAATTAATATAATACATCGCTGCATGTAGACCAACCACGTTAAAAGAGTATGGTGGACTAAACTCCATTACGAAGGGAAAGAGAGGGGCAAAGAGCTTAGGAAACGGGGCTAAGATAGAGGGATTATTACCAAAGGAATATTATATTATTATTCCTAAAAAGACTAAGGAAAGGATAAATCTCATATTATCCTAAGTTCTTATGTGAAGGGAAATGATCTACAAGTGGAGAGGAATAAGCTCATGGAGGGTCACGTGTCAATCAAAGTGCATGGATTTATATGTGGGGAAAAATTGTTCATTGGGGACCATTATCCCTAGTCACCCATACATTTTTCATGATTTCACCAATCTACTATCGTTTCACGCTGAGACCTCCATCGTTCGACCTATACAACCCAGATGATGTATGCAGTACCTCCCTGCCATAGGTAGTATACCTGTACTGTACTTGAGCCAGTACTATACCTTACCCAAGATAATATTGTTCCTTAACTGACTCATGTTGCTGCCATCATTTGTTCCATACCATTTTTCTATTGCTGCTTTCACCTGAACCTGTATCTGGTCGACTAGAGATCTTAATTGAAGAAGCGGGTTGTCTAGCCTATGGAACTAAAGAGTCATTTTTTTATTCCTGTGAGAAACTCTCTCTAGGTGAGAGAGGTTGTTGGGAAAGTGATTTCTTGAGGGAACCCAACTATAGCTATAGTGCTATGAGAATTACTGTCCAACCTGTTGCTGAAGCCCTGGAAGGGAAGTGGGGAAACTGAAGGACTATTGAGTAGAGAAGGTGCACACTTCCTGGGGTGGGACAGTAATGTGGGGGATGAGAGACTGTAGGTTGTTAGTTTGAGTTGGCTCCTGGAAACAAGATCCTTCCTGTTGTCTGATTTGTCTCAGCCTAGCCTACGAATCCCTTTACCCGGGTGGATTTTAGTCCCAGCTGGGGGCTGAACCACTGTTGATAGTGATGAGAAACATGGTCTAAGGCTAGGATGATCATGGAAGGTTTGCACACATTTGGTGGAATTCTATAAAATATAAGTATCAATTGTGTATCAATTTACATGCTGTGTATTTATACATATGTTATAATTATGTGTATTGTCTGTGTATACTGTATGTATATGCTTACTCTTATTTTCCACATGAATATGTGTATTTGCAGAATGTGTTTGTCTATTTAAAGTTATATATGTATACATATGAAATTATTGCAAGTTTTTAAGTGGCATGACCCAATCTGGGTAGGATGGGTATGTTACAATGAATTAAGTTCCGCAAGATTTTAAGTGTGGCACAGCCCAACAGGTCTAAGCGTGAGATTGTGACAATATGGTATCAGAGATCTGATTTTCAGCACTGAGCTTGGATGGTCTGTGTAAGTGGAAATTGAAGAAAAAGTTTCAGAATGAATTGTTGTCAAAATGGACAAAATTTGAGTTTCAGAGCGTCCATGAGTGCCAAGAGGGAAACAAGAGCACACCTTAGCTATGTTTGAAATATCATGAGATGTAGTAGTTAGGGAAACCACAATGGTTGTAGGATCTATTTGGGAAAGGTTCAAATCTTTCACATCCATCAGATCTTGGAAGAGGAGCATGACGATTAACCCCTTAACGTCCTTCAGACTTCATTGCTTCGACAATTTTTAAGATTTTGAAAAAAGGAGGAAAAATCCCCGAAGCTACAAAGTCCTAGAGTGAATATACAGTGTAGATCATTTGGGATAAGGAATACTGTTGGATCCCCCAAGTGGTTCAACAATTCAAAGTTTGGGGAAATACAGTTGTGGTTGCACAAAGTGGAGTTTTCTCCAAAGCCCCGAAGTCTGGAACCAATCCATACCGTTCATGTTCGGGGACACGTGTCCGAATATTAGCAAGTATTCAAGAATTCAATGTTTGTGATATTTGTGTTGTAGTGTGGAGAAGTCTTACAAAGACCAAAGTTACGAAGTTCCAGAGAATTCCTCTTTGGGAGTCCAGAAGTCCGATGTTTGAAAGTTTTGATGTAAGTTGAAGAAGAAACCTCCGAATCCCAAAATTCCGAAGCTCCATATCCCCGAAGCTCCAGATAGAATATGTTTTGGTATTTTTAAAGTGTTATAGTGTGAAGTCTTCCGAAGTCCTAGAGAGACAGAGTCCCGAAGCTCCGGGGAACACCTATTCAAAAGTTCCTCACTCGAGAGTTATAAAACATGTTGGTTTGAAATATTCCAAATCCTGATGTCTTGAAGTCCCAGAGTGCCAGAGTGATGCAACATGATGACGTAACCTAGAGTGACATGGACCTATTTAGAAATTCAACATTCGGGAGTTTTGAAGGGTGTTGTGGAATAAATGCTTAGAAGCCCGAAGTCCCAGAGCTCCTATCTACTGTTAATCTCAGTTAGGAGCATGGACCATTGATTGTTGAAACCTTCAGGGATTTTCTAGTTTGACATTCAGAGGAATTGAAGTGTTGTCCTATAATATACTCCAAATCCCGGAGTTTTGAATTCATGGAGCACTAGAGTGACATGGCATGATGACGTCACCTAGGGTGATGTGGACCTACTTATGCATGCCACGTGTCAAATTGATACATGTGTCATATAGAATTTATATTCCAATTGAAAATTGACACATGTCACTCATCGATTGGGCCATGTGTCATCTCCATATTTTGACACGAAACACCCTTAGTGCGCAGTGCTACGAAGAGCTTGACATTTCAGAAATTTAGCATTCAATATTTTTCAGGTGCGAAGTTGTATATATCTCCAAAGTGCAAAACTTTGGAGAGCCTCTCTGGGATTTCACCAGTTTGAAATTCAGGATAAGTAAGGTGTGATATAGAAATAACTCTTGAAGCTTCAAATAAGCAGAGCCCTGAAGCTTCGAAGATGTACCATGCAAGAGTTCACCAGTTTGACGTTTGAGAGAAATAAGGCATAAGGTAGTAAGAGCCTCCAAAGTTGAATTTCCAGATCCTTGAAGTCCCTAATCTCTGGAAAAAGTGCCTTTCATTTAAGCATTTGGTCATAGGCCGTGGTCACATGAGATCGAGGGCTCAAGAAAAAGGGCTAGTGCTTGAGAAATTATTTATTTAGGACAAATTTTTCAGATATCCATAACTTTCTGCTCAAGACTCAGAATAGAGCAAGGGAGGAGTCATTGGAAATATCTTGGATAGTAAAATTCAGTTGAACATACAATTTCTTATAAAATCAAAAGAAAGAAGTCTGATATATTATTGAACCAGAATGGTTCATATTTTCATAAAATTGTTGAGTTAGTTAGCTTGGAAAATTTCCGTTGGCTTCACATTTGCAGAGTTAACAACAACTAGATCAAATCAGGATCAACTAAGAGTGTAGAGGAATGGAAGAGACACAGGGGGATTATAGCCAGGAATATGATATTAGAGTGATGGATGTCTATATGGGTATTGAAGGAACAAACTCCAATGGACATGGAGAAGGAAAGGATGAAAACATGAATATGGTATAGATCATTAAAAAATTGCAGAAAGACTTCCAAAGTCACAAGTATGATAATGGAAGGATTATGAAAGCCAAGGAGCAACAGGAGGACTTCAACATGAAGTTAATGCAGAGCCTATACATAATTGAAAATAAATTGGATAAGGAGAATGACTCAAGCAAATTAGGAAGTCATAGGTCTCCCAAGGAGAAAGGTATATCAAGTAGTGTTAGCAGACATCGCCATCACTCCCCAAGGAATTCCAATAATATGTCACTCAATAGCTCCATTTGATCCCTTGTCAAGAAGCGTAAGAAGAGGTATGGGGTGGATGAACTGTAGGGAGAAATGAACAAAATCAAACCTCCTACATTTTATGGTGAGCACAAGAAGGATGAAGATGGAGACATATGGATGTTAGGCATGAGAAAATAATTTCAATTTCATAATTATTATTCACATGCAGAAGGAAGAATTTCTATCTATCAACTCAAGGAAAATGCATCCATGTGGTGGGACCAACTTGTGCAAGAAGTATTTTGAAAAGAAATACTTGACTAAGAGATATTATATTTATGACTGAAAAATGAAAGAGTTCTTTGAAATCAAGCTTGGAAGTATGACCATTGATGAATGTGAAAGAAGGTTTTTGAAACTATTGAAGTATGTATCCTTCATAAAGGATGAGACAATTAAGATTCAGAGGTATTTGAGTGGGTTTCCATCTTTCATCAGTGATAAGATTCAATATGATGATCCCAAAACATTGGAAGAGACCATAAGGAGAGATAAATTCATATATGATCAGCATAAAGGAAAGCCAACTTTCCAAAAATCTTGGGAAGAAAAGAATAATTTCAATATGGAATAGAGGAATAAGGGGAATAAGCCACCATTCTTCAGGAATAGTCCTCAGGGACATCTAACTTCTAGAGATCCCAGAGCTTCTGAAAAAGGTGGGAAAAGGACAAGGAAACCACCGATTCAATGTTGGGGTTGTTAGGGAAATCATATGCATAGAGATTGTCCCCACATAAGTGAAAAAGTGAGAGATGTTCACAATGGACAACAAGAAGAAACAATGGAGGACATGGCCAGAAATGTACCAAGGATTTATGCATCTCTGGACAACAAGAAAGAAAATTTTCAATCACACATGATTGAAGTGGAAGGTATGATCAACAACCAAACCATTTCCATTTTAATTGATTCAGGATATAGTCATAGTTATATAGATCCTAATATGGTGGAAATATTTCATTTTCCAAGAAGCAAGCATGGAAAATATTGGTTGGTGCAACTAGCTACCAAAGCCAAAAGAAACGTTAACAATATGGTTAAGTCATGTCCAATGGGCATGAATGGGATGAGCACCAAGGCATATTTGAACATCTTGCCTTTAGGTTCCTATGACTGTATAATTGGGATGGATTGGTTGGACCAACTCCATGTTATATTATACTATCATAAAAATGCGTTTACTTTCCTGGATGAGGAAGGGAACCTAAAGAAAGTGCAGGGAATTCCCAGGGCAGTAGCTGTTAGAGAAATTTCAACATTGCAGCTAAAGAAATGTTACATAAAAGGTTGTCAATTAATTGCATCTCATATGGAAGAAACACCTAAGGATAAGGTGTCAAATATTGAATATTATGAAATCCTAAAGGAGTTTGAGGATGTATTTAAAGAAATACCGGGATTACCCCCTAAAAGAGATATTGATTTCTCTATAAATATGATGCCTGGAGAAACTCCAATAACCAAGACTCCTTACAGGATGACTACACTAGAACTAAAGGAGTTGAAAATGAAACTTGAAGAGATTTTGAAGAAGGGGTAAATACGCCCAAAAGTGTCCCCTTGGGGTGCCCTAGTTTTATTTGTGAAGAAGAAGGATGGAACATTGAGACTTTGTATTGACTTCAGGTAGCTGAACAAAGTAACTATAAAGATTAAGTATCCTTTTCCAAGGATTAATGACCTCTTTGATCAATTGAAGAATGAAAACATATTCTCAAAGTTTGATCTCAGATCAGGTTATCATCAAGTAAGAAGAAGACATCAACAAGGCTGGTTTTCAAAAAGGTATGGTCATTATGAGTTCACAATGGTGCCATTTGGGTTATCAAATGCACCAACTGTCTTCATGTGTTTAATGAATGGTATTTTAAGAGAATACTTAGATAAGTTTTTCATTGTCTTTTTGGATGGCATTCTTATATATTCCAAGTCGGAAGAAGAGCATCGGAAACAATTGAAGATAGTATTACAAGTATTAAGGGAGCATCAGTTGTATGCCAAATTGAGCAAGTGCTCATTTTATTAGAACCAAATTCATTATTTGGGGCATATCATATATGAGGAAGGTATAGCAGTGTAACCTGAAAAGATTGAGGCCATTAAAGGCTGGTCAACACCTAAGAATGTGACATAAGCCATATCCTTCATGGGCCTTGCAGGTTACTACACAATATTTATTGCAGGATTCTCAAAGATTGCACATCCGATTACTTCCTTACAAAATAAAGGAGTGAAGTTTCAGTGGACATTGGAGTGTGAAGGGAGTTTCCAACACTTGAAGCAATTATTAACCAATGCTCCAATTCTAAGGATTGCCGATCCAAATGAATATTTCATGGTATGCACAAATGCATGCAAAGAAGGACTTGGTGGAGTCCTCAGTCAAAATGTGTATGTTGTATGTCATGAATCAAGGAAGTTGATGGAGCATGAAATTCATTATGCCAATCATGATTTGGAGTTGGAATCCATAGTGCATTCCTTGAAGAAGTGGAGACATTACCTCATGGGGAAAAGGTTTGAGTTGAGGACAGACCATCGTGGTCTGAAATATTTATTCAGACAACCAACTATAAATTCCAAGAAGAGTAGGGGGTTAGAATTTCTTAGTGAATACGACGTTGATATAAATCTTATCAAAGGGAAAGAGAACAAGGTGAATGATTCACTCAACATAAGAGTACATGAGTTACATGCTACAACCATAAGAATGCACCAATATGACTTGAAATACGTAATCTTAGAGGTTGAAAAATCATATTTGCAATACATGGAATTAGTGGCAAAATTACAACAAGGTATTTTGTAGCATAAAATTGAAGACTACAAGCTAGGGGATGATGAAATTATCAGGTATAGAGGCATAATTTATGTACCAAATTCCCAAGAATTACAAATTATGACATTAAGGAAAATGCATAACGTACCTTATGTTGGACACCTTGGATATCAGAACACTATTGCAGCTATCAAGAGCCAATATTATTGGCCAGGCATGAAGAAATAAGTTGTTGAGTACATTGCCAAATGTTTGGAGTGTCAAAAGTTCAAGGATGAGCATAGACACCCAACTAGGTTGCTGCAACCATTACCCATCCCTAAGTGGAAATTGGAAGTGGTAACAATGTAATTCATCACCAAACTTCCCAGAACAAGCAAACAACATGATTCAATCGTGGTAATGGTGGAAAATCTTACCAAAGCTTCCCATTTCATTCCAGTGAAGCTTACTCACAAGGAAACTAACGTCTCTGATATTTATGTGAAGGAAATTGCTGGATTGCATGGTATACCCAAGACAATTGTGTCTGAAAGAGACCCAAAGTTTACCTCAAAGTTATGGAAAGGATTATTCAAAGTATTTGGAACAAATTTTAATTTTAGCACAAATTATCATCCAAAATCTGATGGAAAAACAAAGAGGGTGAATCAAGTGATTGAGGATATGTTGAGGATGTATGTGATGGATAAACCATCAAAATGAGAAGACTACCTACACATGGTAGATTTTACTTATAACAATGGGTACCAAACATCTCTAAATATGATCCCATTTGAGGAACTTTATGGAAGAAGGTGCAACACACTTCTAAGCTAAGACAACCCAACAAATAGATCAATGGTTGGTCTAGATTTTCTCAGGGAAATGGAAGAGAAGATGTCAAAAATAAAGAAAAATTTAAAGGCTGCTCAAGATAGGAAGAAAATATATGCTGATAAGGGAAGAATCCACAAAGAATTTAAAGTGGGTGATCATGTATTCTTGAAAGTGAAGGCCAACATAATTTCCCTGAAGTTGGGAAATTGTTCAAAGTTGACAACTCATTATTGTGGGCCGTTTGAAATCCTAGAGAGGATTGGTCCTATAGATTATATGCTTGCATTACCTACATCAATGTCTAGTCACAATGTATTCCATGTATCATTTCTCAAAAAGTATATACCTGATGCTAATAATGTTATTGATTAGAATGTGATTCAGGTGGAGCAAAAAGGTGCTTTTCAAGTGCATCCAATGTGCATACTGGACCAGAAGATCAAGCAACTCCAGAATCGAGCCATAGAGATAGTAAAGGTCCAATGGACCTGGTACCATCCTGAAGATGCAACTTGGGAGCACGAGGATACTATGTGGGAAGAATACCCGCATCTTTTTGAAAATTTTGATGGTAATTTGTAAATATCATGCACCGAGGACAATGCATAAACAAGGGGAGGGGAATGTAATACCCCAAGACCAAGCCCTAGTTTAATTGTAAACATGTTTTATAGGATGGTGAGCCATATGATTATAAGATAGGAGGCTTATGTGATGATTAAGCCATAGAGACTAGATGTTAAATGCCAATGAGCCTATTTTTGTATATGTAAACACTCATATCATTAATATAATACATTGCTACATGTAGATTGACCACAATAAAAGAGTATTGGGGACTAAATGCCACTAGGAAGGGAAAGGGAGGGTCTAAGATCTTAGGAAAATGGGCTAAGCTAGAGGGATTATTACCAAAGGAATACTATATTATTATTCCTAAAAGGACTAAGGCAAGGATAAATCTCATATTATCCTAAGTTCTTATGTGAAGGGAAATGATCTACAAGTGGAGAGGAATGAGCTCCTGGAGGGCCATGTGTCAATCATAGTGCATGCATTTATATGCGGGGAAAACTTGTTCATTGGGGACCATTCTCCCCCGTCACCCTAGCATTTTTCACGATTTCACGAGTCTACCATCGTTGCACGCTGAGATTGGTGGGTGTTCTATATGCACTAAAAACCCTCAATTAGATTGTCAACCCAGGGTAAGTAAACTTAGAGTTGTAGCACTATATGTGCCAAGGAAGAAAGGATAGAGGTAGTATAGTTTAACTAATGAAATGGGCTATCTAAGGTCTAATATACTTAAGAAAATACTATCAATGATCAAACCCTATCCAAGAACTTATGGATTGTCCTAAGAAAGCAAATGAAAACCCTAAAATGAACAAGTTAAATTAATCAAACTAATGAGCAAAATAAAACCATCTATTTAATCTATTTAACTTAATCAATAGCAATAACAAACTAATATAATTAATGTATTCAAATTGATGAGCAACAACAAGTAAGAAAATAAACAATTAAATAACTTAACCTATGAAAACTTATGCAACAAGTAAACTAATTAAAACTACTCAACATGTAACTAATCAACTATTAAGAAAGTGAACTCTATTCTTAAGATAAATCTCAGAATTAATTCTAATCTACGAAAGGAGATCTTAATCTATTAAATTAAAAGCATCCTGACAATACTCAAAGATTAATCAACAACTACTCTTTAATCTACAATAACAAGAAAACTATTCTTAAATCTACAATAGCAATAAAACTTCAAACATAATGTTGATGATTATGTCTTCGGTGTCTTAAGATATCACGATGACATTTAACAATTAATGATAACTCAAGAGGGATAAACTCAATATTAACTTCTATAGCAAAGTGAAAGGTATGAATAAAACAATCTAGCGAGAACTTGGCCAGTATAGAAGAAATATCAACTACCCTGAAAATCCATGTGATCCTTCAATTTATGCATTAATCATCAACAATAAATAAAACACTATTCTACTGAATTCAAATGTACTCCTATGCTAATGTAAGAAAATTCACAATACTAGATATTTACGACTAAAAACAAAACTCAAAAGAAAACTTCAAATTAAAATTGCAATCTAGATCTAGAATGGAAATTGCATGAAGTAAATTAAACTAATCCTATTCTTAACAATTTAAATTGCAAATGTAAATACTCATAACAACATAACTCAAAATCCTATTTCTATTTCAGCACATGAAAATAGAATTAATAAGCAAACTAATTGAGCAAACTAGATAAGCAAACTGGGAATTAAAATCAAAGCTAACAACTAATCATCCATCAAAACCTTGCCAAAGAAACCATTATCTCAATACTCTATTTTAACTTTGCTTTAACTTCTAATTATTCTATTTCAACATACAAAAATTCTAACTATCATTTAATCATACACCGGGGTTAGTGGCTTAAGATTGCAAGCTATTTCCTATTTAATTAAGAATACATGGCATATTAACACTATCCTTCATAATCAACCTGCAAAAAGGGAAATTGAACAATTAATCTATGAAAAACAAACACAGCATGTAAAATGATGAAAATGCTTATAACAAAAAATCTAAGAAATGACAATTGCATAAATCAAATACACAAAATAACTAGCTAAATATTCACCCAGACCACTGGTGCCCCTCCCAACAGTTCGTGGCTACTACTCAACAATGAATCACGAGCTCACGCAACACAATTTCAACATTTTAAATTAAAAACACAGTTTTACACAAGTTTATGGAAAATGTCTTGAAACAACAAAAACAATGCTAGCTTCACAATTCTGAACTTAAACACTTGTCTGACCACTGTTGTGGTATTTATAGGAGTTACAAGTCGAGAGGTTGACCACTGGAAGGGTTGACCTCTTCTAAAAACAATAAATTACACTAAATGCGTTTTAACCGTCGATGGCTTCTAGAAACCAAGTGATCCAATAAACGCTCTGCATAACAACCCAATCCAAGTTGTCAGAATCTCAGTAGATGGAGGCCACAAGCACGAGAAAAACCCATGTCACCGATTTTCACATCACAGGTCATCGATATAAAAAATGCCAACTCGCCCACGATTTTAGTGCAGGATGGAGTGTCGGACGCAGTGCTAGATGGAGTACCAGATGCAGTGTTGGATGGAGTATCAGATGGAGTACCGAATGAGTTTCTCGATGTAAAAACACCATGCGATTTTCCCTGTGACACATAGATCCCGCATTAGCTCATTGGAATCATTAAATCATGCTGAATTAAACTTGAAACCATCACAAAATTTCAATCATACGTACCTGGTATAAATTATGTCGATTTGATATAAGGATCCCTCAAAACTTCTTCAAAATAGTAAAATACACATATAATACTGAACACAAAGGATCTAATCATCATCATTAATTTAACCAAATCAGGAGCCCAACATTACCCCCACACCTAAGATTTTCTAGGTCCCACTGCAAACAAAAATGAATTGCTCCACATGACTAGACTTGCTGAGAAGGATTAACTTTAGAAGTTTCTCCTTCTCACCCTGAATATTTTGTCTTGTGCCTCTTATGTTGTTTCAATTGTTCTCTGAGGTTGTGATTGGTTTTGGTCATTTTTTCAACCAATCATTGAAGGGAATTCACCTTTTCTTGGAGTATTCCATTTTCATGGTGAAGATGCTCATCCAAAGTCTTCCTCTCTTCCAATTGTTGCAACAACTGGTCATTTTCTTGTTGTATCTTTTCAATTGTTGGAGCAAGATCATATATATTAGAGGAGGTCTTAGATCCCTTGAAATATGTAGAAAGTCTATCATTTTTAGGATCTGGGGTAGGCATCTATGAAGTAGGAGTAACAAGGGGTTTATGAAGAGAAGTAGGTTCAGATTTTGTCTTTCTATGAGGCTTCAATTCTTATGCAGACACTTCTCTAAGTATTTTGTGAGGGATTTCGAGATTATAGGATACTTGGATAGGGTCCGAAGTGGTCAAGGGTTTTTCATAAGGTTTTCCTCTTGTGTTTCGGGTACTCTTTCGAAAATATCCTCTATTAAATCGATTAGCTCCTCTCCTATTTGTGGGGACCACAGGGAAGTCTTGTTGAATTACCTCTTGTAACTTTTTGGGTGTAAGATCAATAGACGTTGAAGGCATTGGGGGGTTAAAAATAGGATTCTTGGTATTCTTTCCTGATGAGGCTGTAGAGGTATCAACAAGTTTCTTGGACTTTTGGTCCAGTAAAGGAATATCTTGAGAAGGAGGGTTTGGAGTCTTTGGAGAATGGGGTTTTGGTGGAGTAACAATCCCTAGATCCAATGTCTTCTTGCTAGTCTTGATTATAAGATGAGGGTTTTCAAATTGGTAAATGAACTCATCCACGTTTTCCTCTGTTTTTCCAACTCAGCTAAGACAATTAGTTTGATAAGGCCATGGTAAAATAGGTTTTTATGGGGATTGGTTACATTCTTCCTTACTTGAGAAGACATCTTCTCGAGAGTCTTTAAGAATTATAAGGGAAAATTCAATGACTTATTGAATTGAAAGTGAGCTAATAATCGAAAGTGACAGGTTTTAAAGACAAAATATATTCCTTCACAAGTGATCAATATAGTGATGACTATGAGGGGGTTGATCATCTCTTCTTTAATCCACTCCTTGGAGTATCCCTTAGCTCCAGAGATATTTTGAAATTCAGGTTTGAAAACCCTGTTATAGCTCGATCATGGCAACTGGTGGTTTTTAAACCATCTATCCCCAATTCTTGGAAGCTTTGTGGTTGAGGCAATGGATTCCTCAGATACCAAAAAGGTGAGAGACCCCATGCTACTACACATCAAAATTACTCAACTGGATAAGTGTCACATATTCCTCTCAATTGTTGTAAGTGTCGCAACTTCCTTACAACTTTCGCAAGTGTTTCAAGTTGGTTACAAGTGTCGCAAACGTTGTTTAATCATGTTTCCATAATGACGACACTAAGGAGACACTTAAAACATCTGATGTACTTGGTTTGAAGAAGGAGAACTGGTTCACTGGAGTTAGATAACTCTTAACACCTGAAAAGGGATTTCAATCAAGAGTTTTGAGGGTGAACGCTCCTCTGAAACAACCTTAGGAGTGCTGACGCTCCCCTATAAGGCCTCAGGGAGCGTTATAACGCTTCCTCACCCTTCTGAAGGAGCGCTTCCCACTTTTGAAGCGTTGGCGCTCCCCTTAAGATTCTCAGGGAGCGTTCTAGTGCTCTGATGCCCCTTTTGAAGGAGCACTCCCTAATCTGGGTTAGTTGTTAGCCCAGTGAGGAGAATGAGGAAAGGATCTTTCGAAATTAGGAGGCAGTTGTACTCGAATTCTTGGTTTCATCAGGAGATCCCTGATCTAAGGAGGAGGTTCCCAACTTGTTCTAAAGATAACTCAAGAGGTTAAGCTCCTCTCAACCTATATAAGCAAGCTCTATGATGGTGGAAAGGGGGAAGAATTTATAGCATGAAACCTATGATCTCATAGGAAACACACAATCAGGTAAAGGAGAAGTGATCAGTGAAGTTGTTGTCAGCCAGGTTGTGGATATTTTGAGCAAGGGTTAGATGAAGGGGACTTGACGAAGCTGTCACATTCGCATCTACGATTGTAAGTACTGTTGTCATTATTCTAATTAATATGACACACTTGGCATGTTTCTTTCTAGTTTGTGTCTGATGTTACATGAACTTATCATTAACTGATAGATCTATTTTCAAGCTAATATCAATAGAGTAGGAAGTAGTCGTATCTTATTTGTCTGCAGAACTCAACGAGGAGAAAAGGATTGGAGCGCAACTCAGAGCGTGTAGGGACAAACGTCGATAAAGAGGTACTTCTGTTATCCTTCCTTCTCATGTATTAGTTTATATAGATATGAAAGGAAGTCAGTGTCCACGTTAACCATTTTTATGTCTAGGGTTAAGGTCAAGCTCTTAGAGGCGATCTACTTGTCCGCAGGGAGATTTTCCTACAATAGAAACTGGCGACTCCACTGGGGAGATAGCCTCGGATCAAAACCTCTTGTTTAAATTTCTCCTCATTGACCTAGTTCTATCCCTTGATTGTTTTAGACCTGGTTCAGTCCTCTTTTGATTGGTTTCATGAGCTGATTGGCTCCCTACCCCGTCACACTCAGCATAATTGTCGAAATTGGATTGCAATTTTTTGATTTTTTTGACAATTTTTGGAGTTTCAGACCCTGGTGCCCCTATCCTAGTGTTAACAGAGCACCAGTTCTCCTAATATCTTTGCACAGAGCGCTATAATGCTTCTTGCCCTTGGAAACAAAGCGACATCCCTCTTTGGCTCAAAAATCTTCCAGAATTTCATTTTTTTGGATTTTGCCTCTGTGTTTCCTCTGCTGAGTAACCTTGTGAGTCAGTGTTTCTTCCTTTTCAACCTTGACATCTGTCTTTTGATTGAAGAATAAGCACCTCACTGTTTAGATCTTGTAGCCTTCTTAACTATTTTCATTCAAGTCTTTCCTGTTGAGCGAAGTTTAAGACCCATGCATTGTTCTTCTCTCCTCATCAGCTGAGTACAAACCCTGGTGAAGGTCATCAAAGGCCTACAAACCTCTTTATCTTGATTCGATTCAAGGTCATTGTTCTTCAACTTTTTCTTTTCGGGTGTGAATTTTGTTTTCTCTTTGATTGTTTCTTTTCTTTCGCTTTTCGTTTTGATTGCAACGAAAGGGTGCATTGTTTGTATGAATTTAGCTTGTGCTAGTTTGATTTTCATTCATAAAAAGACAATTAGCAAGACAAGCATTGTGTTGAATTGATCTTTAACTCATATACGAACAATGAAAAAGAATNCTCCATGATTGATTGTGCATATTAGAAGGCATTTAAATTTTTTTGCATTACATCAGGATTTGATTGAGAAAAAGAATCGTTTGAGGACACTCCGTATTTGTGCTTGTTAAGTGAAAAGAACTCTCTCTCTCTCCCTTAGATAGACGTTCATCGAAAGGAAATGACTGCTTATCATATTCGATGCATTCTTTAGGTCTGAGTCATAATTCCATCTGTTTCACTTCCATACACCCCTTTTGCGTAAAGAACAGCCATACAAATCAACGCTAATTAAAAATTATCTAGAATTTTCTCTTTGCTAGGATCCTCCACCAACATTAGAATAGGTGTAGTACTTTGGATTAGACTGTGAGCATAACTCTCCAAAGTTTCCAAAACAAACAGTAGAATCCTGAGTTAGGGAGAGTCAAATCCAATCATCGTATAAGTCTGCCTGAGATCCCCCTCTCACACAGGGGTTACGCACGAGGTCACATTCGGGTAAGCTATGGGGACTAACCCTACATGGTTTAACTGATTGTGGTGGTCAGATCGTATTATGGGGGTCACTCTGAGGTAAATCCACAATTACTGCGTGGAAGCCTTCTAGTTGATTTTGGGCTTGATACCCTGCCTGTACGTTCCGATCAGACTGTTGACTGTTCCCGCCCAGGGGCTGACTGGGAATTGGTAAACTTAGTAGCCATAATATGTAGGGTCTTACACAAGGTGACGGTGATGGGAAGTCTCACTGTACCTGGAGCAGACATTGGTCAAACTCACTCGGGCTCCTT
>SNQJ01S0089333.1:18102-45899 GCA_010110895.2 Picea sitchensis
GTATTAGTTTAGATAGATTTGAAAGGAAGTCAGTGTCCACGTTAAGCATTTTTCTGTCTAGGGTTAAGGTCAAGCTCTTAGAGGCGATCTACCTGTCCGCAGGGAGATTTTCCTACAACACACGCGCACCATATTTCCATCAAATCCAAGGGTGAATTGCATAGAGACGCCATTATTGTGGCCCTGCAAATGAGCCAAGAACGACCCCCAGCCTACGCGAAGGAACACTTCTCTGTACTATGCGAACTCAGGGATGACGAAGAGGTCAACATAGGAGGACAAATCATACCTCTTGGGCATGATGATAGTGTGGAGAAATGAACAGAGGGAGAAATTTGATAGAGGATGGGTGCAATCGGGCCAAGGATGGGCACGAAAAAGTAGTGGCTGAGCGCAATTAGACAAAGGCTGAGTGCATTTAGAAAGAGGAAAATGCAATGAGTAGAGGGTGAGCGTGAGGAATAAATGGGATAACTAATGGAGAGATCCATCCATTTTTGAATGCACCCAAGATGGAACGATTTCATTCATCAATGAATTCACATGCACAAGTTGCCATGTGTGAGCATGAGTGCGTCGATTTCAAATTTGAAGGCATGGTTTTGGAGGAAATTGTAATGATTAAAGAGTTAGATCAATGTCCAAGTCTTTGGCCTGGAAATTTGATCATAAAAATGTCCAAGGATTATATCATTTGATCTCAATTTCCATTAACTAATTCAAATAAATGCAATTGATTCCTGGTTACCTGAAATCATGGACAACTACTGGTGTATTCTTCTCATTTGAACTTTCATATAGAACGTCGTCTGACACCTCATATGGTATTTGAAATGGAACCTCATACGACACTCCATATGGCACTCCATATGGTACCCCAATGAAAATGAATTTTATTCCTCCTGGAATGGATGTTTTATCCACAACCTACAGTTTTAGAATGATTTTGATAGTCATAGTGAATAGGAGCAGAGACAGAGTATTCCATTATGATTTGTTTTTCCATTGTGCTTACTCAATCTGTTCCTTTATCTCACATAAGGCATGTAATCTCAACACTATAATGAACAATCTGTAATGAAAATAAACCAGTTAAGTGGTCTGTTAAGGAAATGTACACCAATTTATAACACAGAGGGAATTAGCATTTCAAAAATAAAATAGTTGCTAATGTCATAGCCTTTGTTATGAAAACAATACACATAATTTTTTACAAAGATTTTACTTCTTCTAGGAAGTGTTATCATTTGTCAACTCATGAAACCCCTCCCCCACACCTAATTATTGTGACACCTAAAAATAAAAAATATAGGAAACCAGTCAGTTCTCCCAATAGCCAAAGATTTACAGCTTGTTAAGTGTAGAGATAAATTTCACAGATTAGTCTGACAAGACAGTTAGAATATGACCCCACCTATAGGATAGAATATCCTACATATAGGTAAGAAGAGGTAGGCGAGAGAGTCTCAAGATAGTCTCAAAGTTAGTTTCCAATGTAAAATTTATGGAATTCATTAAACTTGGCTTAACCATACATACTTCGTGTTAGCTTTGTCTACAAGTAATGTCGTACATCAGGACAAGTTTAAGATTTAAGAATTTCTTATTATTTTTTTGTCAGATTACCATCCTTGCTAGGTAGAATGCCCCGTTGCAAGCAAGCCTGTTCAATACTCCGACGGGTTTACCTAGTCATACCACCGACTAGTACCCACTACCAGTAGACCTGTTCAGTATCCTAGTGGGTTAGCCTCTTACAACCTCAGATACTGGACCTCCATATTTTAATATTTTAGTATAAGATTTCTTTGTGCAAGAATATGGGGGGACAACTCTGAAAACATTTTTTTTTTTTTTTTTCAATTGGGATGGTATTTATGTTAGAGGATGACTTTTCGTTATATATTCCTTAGTGATTGTCTTGATGTAAGGGGTACTTAAGAAGACGTGACCTGTCTAAAGATATGATATAATCAATCTTTTTAGTGTGTAGTGGATGGTGCCATTGGGAAATAATAGAAAGGTATCTTTAGGCTCAACTCACTTTCTTCTTTTTTTAATTTATTGTGATGTTTCCATGGCTAACCGCTAATCATACCTCCTTGTTACTCTTCAATAAAGATACGTTACTTACTTACTCAGGTTTCTTGGGAAAACTGTACGAGTGACCTCTAAGCTTTATGGTTATGGTATCACTTCCATATATAGTGGTGAAGGTTTTCAAGAGAAACTGCTATTTAAGATGCCTTGAGATGAAAATCTTTGCAAAAACATGGCTAATTAAAGTAGTCATTATTCATTTGATTCTTAGCAGACAAAAAGGCTCAAGTATAACAATATTTTGAAGAAAAATATTTCTTTTATATTTCCTTGAAACTGTCTACTCCTAGTAAAATAAATACCTACATAAATCTCTAGAATTGTCTATCAACAAAATTCAAATTTATTTACAAATGTACAGTTGGAAATTCATAAAAAATTCAAGAACAAGGGTGGAATTCCCCATATACTAAGGCCAATTCCTTGTCAGTTGACATGACCTGTAGAAAATATTCTTTGGAAATGGGCTTGTGATAAAGTTTGAGTCGGTGTCCATTTACTACAAAGGAGACTTGTCCATTGTCAATTGTTTTGATTTTCACAGCTCCATTGTCATATATGGTGATTACCTCGTAATGACCCAACCACCGAGTGGTGAGTTTTTCTTTGAAGGTTTTAAATCGGAAGTCAAACAACAAATCCCAATCACCAAGTTGGAAGTGTTTCTTCTTAATAAACTTGTCATGCCACTTGCTCCTCTGGTTTTGGGCTAGTATTGTTCGTTGGATAACATATTGCCTGATCTCATCCAACTCATTTAATTGTAGGGCTCATTGTTTCTGAGCCTCATATAAGTTTAATTCCAATTCTGTGACAATACAAAAGGTCCTTACTTGGAATTCTTTTGGTAGACGTACTTGTTTCCAGTACACTAGCTCATAAGGGGTATGCCCGATGGTGTTTCTCCAGGTGGTCTAATATTCCCACAAATCCTCTGGAATCCTATCAACCCAATCTCGATGATATAATTGAACAGTCTTGGTTAAGATAGCTTCCAGAACTTTTTTTGTAGACTCTACCTGACCATTAGCTTGTGGGTGGTATGGAGAATATTTACAGTGTTTAATACCATATTTATCTGTTAATTATCTCATCATCTTGGAAGTGAATTGAGTTTCTTGTTCTGTAACAATTTCATGAGGAACACCGAAGCGGTTAAATATGTATTCATAAATGAATTCGAAAAAAGATTTTTCTGTAGCCCTAAATAGGGCTTTTTCCTCTACCCACTTGGTGACATAATCTGTACAAACCAAAATATAATTTTTCTTATGAGACATGGGTGAAATTGGTCCTATAAAGTCAAGGGCCCATTTATCGAAAGGTTCTATCATAACTAGGGCATGCAAGGGAATTTCGTCATTTGACATGGGTCTTCCTATCTTTTGAAAACTGTCACAATGCCTCACATACTTGGCAACATCCTTGAAAATGCTAGGCCAATAGTAACTTGAATGTAACACCTTAGATGTTGTGCGTTTTTCAGAAAAATGGCCACCACGAGGTCCATCATGAAAACTTCATAGTATTTTTGGTATCTTGTCTTCTCCAACACATCTACGAATAATCAAATCAGGACTTGTATGAAAAAGGTCATGGACAACCCAAGAGTAATTGTCACTTTTGTGATAATTCTATGTTTTTCATGAGGTGATAAATGAGACGTTAACTTCCTAGTAGCCAGATAGTTTTCCATATCTGCAAACCATGGGGTATTTACAGAAAGGGTAAAAATGTGCTAGTCTGGGAAATTATCATCTATGAGAATTTCATTATCCTCATTTTTAGTCGTGAAAGAAAATCAGCTACCAAATTCTCCTTTCCTGGTCGGTCAAGAACGGTGATGTTAAACTCTTGAAATAGCTGGAGCCACCTAGTCACTCGACCATTAGTTATTCATGAGAAATATAATGGTAGAATGGTATATATGTACAAATACTTCATAACCTGTAATGTAGTGATGAAACTTATTGATAGCATGAACTACTACCAAAAATTCCTTCTTGGTAACTGTGTAGTTTATCTCGGTAGGGGACAAGTTCTTACTCACAAAATAAATGGCATATGAATGTTGGTCTTCTTTCTACCCTAATACTCCTCCTATTATGGTGTCAGAGGCATCAATGGATATGTGAAATGGGATATCCCAATTGCCCCCCCAAGAACTGGTGCCTATTGGCCCTTGACCAAGTTTTGGAGAACCTTGGTCACGTTTGACCAATTTTGGGACTTCGATAGGTTGGTCGAAGGTGGAGTGCAAGGCGAAGTGGAGATCACGGGATCTTGGACCCTTCTTAGGGAATTTTTGGTTTTAGGGTTTATGTAATGGGTACGGGATGTTGCCCATGGGTTTACCCATGTTTAAGCCCTTTTGTAATGTATAAATAGAAACCTAGGTGATGTAAGTAAGAGAGACCTAGGTGTGTAGTGTGGCTGGTGAGCTAAGTGTGAACAATTGTGGATGCTTCGTGCATACTGTGTGTTAAGAACTTGTAGAGATACGTGCAAGTGATTGCAAGAGTCTTGTGTGTATATTGTAAGAAGGATTTGTGCTTAAACCTAGCTCAGGGAAGGAGGATCTGGCGAGGTGCGTGCAGATATCCTATCATATGCAGAGTGGGTTCTTGTGGCTTTGTGCTTGTAGAAGATTGAAAGAAGACAATAAAGAAGAGAAGATTTGGTGGATGTATCCCCACACTGGGGTGAACCACGTATATCCTGTGTTTTGGTTTCTTTGTGCATTATAGTTGTTATGTTATTGATGTGATTCATGCTTAGTGCAATGATATATGATAGATGTGTTTGATATAGTAGCTTAGTGCTTCGTAATGTGAATGAATGCTAGATATGATCTATTTCTATATGCTAAGTGCTTGGATATATTAGATGTTGTTGAATACTACACTGCTCTATAACTAGGGTTTCAACCTGCGATGTGAATAAGGGTTAAATATTGATGAATGTTAATTGCTAAGTTCTTTGTTAAGTATTGTAATCACAGATCTATTTCTGAGGTAGGTTGTAGACACTTGAGTCTTTCAACCACCCCTGCCTCTACCTCAGGTGAGACTTCATATGCTTCGCAAGTGTTGCTGAAAGGGTCGGTAGTTAGGGTTTTGTTGGTGAGTTGTTGAAGTGTTGAGCTCTGGGTCTGCCCCTATGCCAACAAATGGTTTTGTTGCCGAGACGTGAAACTGTGATTGCTGGGAAATGAAGAAAAGAAAGCTTTGTGCATAGATCTATTTCTTTAGTGCACAATATTCTACTTGACTGCGAAGCTCTGTGCTAAGAAAGGAATCATATCTAAAGAAAGAGGTAAGATATTAAAGCTTTGTGCTTTGAGAAAGGTAAGATAAGTGAAAATTTTTGTTTCAAAAGAATGGATCTAGGTATGTCTAATAGATTTTGTCCTAGTCTGAAAACTAGGGCACAACTAGAAGAAATAAGATTGGATATGAATAGATTTGATAAGAATAGTGAAATATATGTTATTCCTATGCATAGAAAGAATGTTTGGACTAACAAATGGATGCAGGATCCTAGAAATAATTTTTTGTAGGTTAGTTATTGTGATCCCACTGTGCAGTGTAGGAAAGGTTGGGGGTCATTTAAAAGAAAGAGAGGATTAACTCTTTTCTTGGTTGTGGAAGACCGAGACATCTTGCTAAGGAATGCCTTGGTAGAGGTCCTAGTTGTCTTTGCTGTAAATCTATGGACCATAAAGTTTTGTATTTCCCTAGAATGATTGATAAATTTGAAAGGATGGATATGAGACAAGAAAACCATGAGACAGGCCAAGAAACTAAGGATATGACAGAACCCCAGAAAGAATTAGAGACTGTATTATTACAGATGAAAGAAAACTTGAATGATCATAGAGATACCAACTTATCAGAGATCTTAAAAGAGAAGGAGTGCATAGAAACAAGAATAGGAGACTTTGACATAGACTGTGTTCTGGATGATGAAACATAGGTGAATATCATGATAGAAAGAACTTGGGAAATTTTGGGAAATCCTACTATGGTTCCTTCATTAGGAGGAATAGGATTATTTAGAGGAAAGTTGATAACACTATGTGGAAGACTTACCCAGACATCTATGAGTGCTCATGGAACTTTGACAGAGGAAGAATTTGAGATCGTTAAATTTTTTGAGAACAACACCCCATTTGTTATTTCGCTAGGAAAAACCTGGATTGAGAAAGATCAGATACAAAGGAAATAAGAAGAGGAGAATCTAGAACAGAAAAAACAAGAACTAAGAGATTTCCTGGCTAGGAGAATACCACACTTATTGGAATAACAAGAGGGCCAGTAGAAGCTACTAAGGACCAAATATATGGATGTCAAAGTTGAAAGAACATAGGAAGACTGGAAACACCTGTTTGTACAAGAGAGTAGAGCACCTACCCCAGAAAGATAAGAAGTATTAACCTCGAACCCTATGAAAGACCATCCATAGTGAGAATTTACTATGCCAAGAGGAGATAAGAATGATAATGGAAAGAGGAAACCAGGGAATCAGATTTCAGGAAAGAAAGCTAGAAAGCTCAGCAAGAAGAAAGAAAAGTTAGAAAAGTTATAGGAAGTTCCAGGGAGGACTTCACAGAAGGATGGTTTGCAGAAATGGAACTTCGCCGAAATATCAGAACATCAAATATTGACACTTCACCATGGTGAAGCCATATGACCGTTGGAGGCGTCCTGACCGTTAGCTCGACCCTCCAAAATGGTTCGAATTGTAGTTATGTCTAGAAATATCTCTATTATGCCGTTGGGACCGTGCAATAACGGATGGAATTGCATTGATTGAGGTGTTCCTGCCCATTTGAGGAGCCCATTATGACATTGTCTATTTATCTCGTTGCACGTTGTACTGAGAATTTTTTTTCCAATTGTGATTATTCGAGCCCACAGAGAACTAGTTTCTTTCACACAGTGCCTATTAAGATCTCGCCACCCGTTCTGTTACATTGAGTATTTGACCACCAACCCGAGATACCTTATTTTGAGTGTGCATGTTGGGTGACTTCAATGAAGTAGAGAAATCCTAGAAGAGATCCTCATAGAACTCATGGCTGAGAAGGTCATGTCTACAAGAGTCCAATCCTTGTCGACGAGAGGAGTGCAAGCATCCCCATCGAATGCTCATGGATCTAGACCATCCCGAGCTACGGAAGAGAAATGAACCAAGCATCGTGATGAATTGGCGAATGTGAAGCTTATCCCATCTATCCTACCTAATTATATCCCACCTCTGGATGGCGCGGTGAGCCATGACAGTGTCTCGAGGGACTTCGACTACACCTTGATTACTGCGTACCTCCTGAATGGGATACACACAGTTGGACTGCAGTTAGGACAAATCATGATGTTGAAGATTGGTGACTTCAACTTGGGAGATCGCAAGAGCCATGGAATGCTCGCACCACACAAGTATTTTACCAGGACCAAGGGGAAGAATTCAAAGATCATCCCCCAGTCGTTGACTATGGACATCGCGAGGTCCACTATCCTGAACATGATGAAGATACCACACTTTGGAAGACATCAATAGGTTAACACGTGCATTAAAATCCTGTTGTCTTGCTTCCATGGTGGTTATTTGTGGTTGGACAGATGCAACACCGTCGATCCGACGCTAATCCATCGGATCACCGGGTTAAGCATTCAAGGACCAAACCCACAATAATTTTATCCAGGGAAGACTACAGATCACGCCCTGGCGTAGAAAATTAAAGACACCTATGGAGATGTGGAAAAGGGGATGCGAGGCTACAAGTTAGCTTCCATTCATAATGACACAATGCACCTAGCCTGCTAATTGATCGATGGTAATCTAGTAAGGAAGAACATACCCACACAGGTCACATGGTTCGTTGTTGACCTCGCGAGAAAATGCGTGGAAGGGCTACAAATGAACTGAGCGAGCTACCTCATCAACCAGTTAGAGAAAGATTGTTGCGAAGCTTAGGATCAGGGCTACGAGTTCCACTTTAGTTGGTTTCTAATCCTCATTGCTTTCATTTCTTGGGAAATGCCGGAAGGTGTGACCTTCCTTGAGATTGAGCCATCAGAACCCTTAACTGCAAAATTCACCACGCTCTGGTATTCAAGCGATATGGAAAAAAATGGTAGTCAAATGCGGTGTTCCACACCTACTACCTGCAGTTGAAGAGGTCTATTGAGTCTTTCCCTTGGATGACACCGAACACCCTGCACAGGTTCAGACCATTCGTGAAGTTCCACATAGATAGAAATTTTATTTATAACACTTCACACTTAGACAAACACAAAGAAGAGCTGCAAAGTTACTATAAACTCACAGAGGAGGACATGGAAGAAATCACTAAGGAATGGCTTGCAGAGTTCCTTATACCAGTCGACCAGGTAGATCTGTTCAACCTTGACCTCATCGAAATTTTGGTGGTTACTCACGAAGAGTATGATGCACCTAGAAGTAGTAGAAGGAAAAAAAAGGAAGAGGTACAAGACTTGAACAATGCATCAGAAGGGACTGCTCCAGACTCACTTGGAGGGGGAGGTAATGACGAAGTAGACAAGGAAGAGGACAAAGGAGAAGAAGACAAGAAGAAACAAGGCAAAGTAACACTGCCTAGGGACCCTATTGACGAAGATGATACCTCCAAGAAAAGAAAGGTTTCCCCATGAAACCTACATCACGAAAGAAGTCCAAAGATACTAAACCATAGATGCAGACTACGCTAACAATGGAAGACATAGATTTCATCATCGTCGCTGTCTTAGATACCTCAAAAGACATATTACAATGCAATGAATCCAAACAAGAGACCATGTATGAAAGTATTGAAGTAGATCTAAAAGGGGTACAACAAGCCCTCTACTCTAGCCACGTAGTGTCTACTGTGCTCCCATCATCAGAAGGAAAGGAGTTGGGAGACGAACCTTCCCATCTACATCGAATAACATATGTGATTGAAGCTCGCCTTCATCGTGCTCAAGAAGAAAAAGGACAGGCCACATAGGCCTTAAAGCAAGCAAAAGAGGAAGCTAGAGAACAACGTTGGGTTGCCCAACAGTAAAAAGATGACATCCAAGCCAAGTTTGCAGAGGATAGAGTGTAGATCTAGAAGGATAAGGAACAAATGCTCACAGAGAAGATTGGAGTTAAAGAGGCAGTCACTAGAGCACTTCTCTCTGTGACAGGCTTAGAATATATGGAATAAGACCCAGTGGAAATCCAAGTAGGGAAGCTTGTTGAAGCCATTCAACAAATCCAACAGAGGATAGCAGAACTGGAGTTACAATAATTTCCAAGAACTACGTAGGAAGTGCGAGACCAAACATAATAAACTATCCAAAGTGCAGTCAAGAGAATCAAGTCATTAGACTTCAAATGTAAACAAATCAACAGTCAAAGTGCGCAGACTTATGAGCGCCTTGGAGAGGACCCTGAACTAAGTACACTAGAGTCACAACTTCAGGAGGCCAAGCAACAAGTATCAACTGTGAAAGTGCAGTTGAAGCCAATACCAATGGTTGATAGGATGAAATGATCCCAGGAACAGCACATGGTTCAACAACAATTCCATGCCATCCAAAGCAATGCCATGGAAGTGACTCAGCGACTCTATCCAATGCAGGATGCAGGTTGCATACATTTTGAGGAGATTGAAGGATGAGGCGTAGAAATGGAACAAGTGGTCACCATAGTGGAACAACGCTTGGAAGGACCTGTAATGGAGAAGATCATTCAAGAGTTCGCTGAGAAGGAGGATCTGGCTAAGAAACAGGTCAAAGCAGCTCAAGCCAAGCTCGAGGCATTTGAGGCAAAGTTACCCAGATCAGAGTGACTTGGGATGAGTCACAGGTGAGTGTTGGGGGCCTGTTGGCCCTTGACCAATTTTTGGATAACCTTGGACATGTTTGACCAATTTTGGGACTTCGATAGGCTGGTCAAAGGTGGATCACAAGGCGAAGCAGAGATCATGGGATCTTGGCCCCTTCTTAGGGAATTTTTGGGTTTAGTATTTATGTAACAGATATGGGATTTCGGCCCATGGGTTTACCCATGTTTAGGCCCTTTTGTAATGTATAAATAGAAAGCTAGGCGATGTAAGTAAGAGAGACCTAGATGTGTAATGTGGTTGGTTAGCTAAGTGTGAACAGTTGTGGATGCTTCCTGCATACTATGTGTTAAGAACTTGTAGAGATAAGTGCAAGTGATTGCAAGAGGCTTGTGTGAAGATTGTAAGAAGGCTTTTTGCTTAAACATATTTCAGAGAAGGAGGATCTGGCGAGGTGCACGCAGATCTCCTGTCCTATGCGGAGTGGGTTCTTGTGGATCTGTTCTTGTAGAAGATTGAAACAAGACAATAAATAAGAGAAGAGTTGGTGGACGTAGCCCCACATTGAGGTGAGCCACGTATATGTTGTGTTGTGGTTTCCTTGTGCATTATATTTGTTATGTTATTGATGTGATTCATGCTTAGTGCAGTGATATATGACATATGTGTCTGATATAGTAGCTTAGTGCTTAGTAATGTGAATGAATGCTTGATATGATATATTTCTATATGCTAAGTGCTTGGATATATTAGATCTTGTTGAATACTGCACTACTATGTAACTAGGGTTTCAACCTACGATGTGAATAAGGGTTAAATACTGTTGAATGTTAACTGCTAAGTTCTCTGTTAAGTATTGTAATCACAGATTTGTGTCCCAGTTAGGTTGTAGACACTTGAGTCCTGCAACCAACCCTGCCTCTACCTCGGGTGAGACTTCATCTGCTTCGTAGGTGTTTCTGAAAGGGCCAATATTTAGGGTTTTGTTGGTGCATTGTTGAAGCGTTGAACCCTGGGCCTGCCCATGTGCCAACAATTAGTTGTTACCTTTGATTTTAATTCCCAGTTTGCTTATCTAGTTTGCTCAATTAGTTTTCTTATTAATTCTCTTTTCATGTGCTGAAATAGAAATAGGATTTTGAGTTATGTTGTTATGAGTATTTCCATTTGCAATTTAAATTGTTAAGAATAGGATTAGTTTAATTTACTTCATGCAATTTCCATTCTAGATCTAGATTGCAATTTTAATTTGAAGTTTCCTTTTGAGTTTGGTTTTTAGTCATAAATCTCTAGTAGTGTGAATTTTCTTACATTAGCATAGGAGTACATTTGAATTCAGTAGAATAGTGTTTTCTTTATTGTTGATGATTAATGCATAAATTGAAGGATAACATGGATTTTCAGGGTAGTTGATATTTCTTCTATAATGGCCAAGTTCTCGATAAATTGCTTGATTCATACCTTTCACTTTGCTATAGAAGTTAATATTGAGTTTATCCCTCTTGAGTTATCATTAATTGTTAAATGTCATCGTGATATCTTAAGACACCGAAGACATAATTATCAACATTATATTTGAAGTTTTCTTGCTATTGTAGATTAAATAATAGTTTTCTTGTTATTGTAGATTAAAAAGTAGTTGTTGATTAATCTTTGAATATTGTCATGATGATTTTAATTTAATAGATTAAGATTTCCTTTCGTAGATTAGAAGTAATTATGAGTTTTATCTTAAGAATAGAGTTCACTTTATTAATAGTTCATTAGTTACTTGTTAAGTAGTTTTAATTAGTTTACTTGCTGCATAATTTTTCATGGGTTAAGTTATTTAATTGTTGATTTGATTACTTGTTGTTTCTCATCAATTTGAATAGATTAATTAGATTAGTTTGCTATTGCTATTGATTAAGTTAAATAGATTAAATAGATGGTTTGTTTTTTGTCATTAGTTTTATTAAGTTAACTTGTTTATTTTAGGGTTTTCATTTGCTTTCTTAGGACAATCCATCGATCCATTGTTCAAAAGTTACTTAGGATAAATAGTTTAAGTTCCTAGATAGGGTTTGATCATTGAAAGTATTTTCTTAAGTAGATTATCCCTTAGATATCCCATTTACTTAGTTAAACTATACTACCTCTATCCTTTCTTCCTTGGCACATATAGTGATACAACTATAAGTTTACTTACCTGAGTTTTTTAGGGCATATAGAACACCCACCATTTTTGGCGCTGTTTCCAGGGAGTTGTCTCAAGATAGGAGATAGATCATTTTTGAGCTTTAGCATTAGATTGGTGGCAGGGAAAATTTAAGACGAGAGGTAAGAGCCTGCACATCCATTATAGAATGTTCCCCCAAACACAATGGTAGTTTTTTTTTTTTTTTTTTTGTTTGCTTTCATGAACAGACCTAGGGACCCAAAAGGTAGATACATTAAATCCAAATCATACCTTTCAACCAAGGTTCCTTCTGACCTTTTTGGGGGAAGGAACATTCCACTCATAAGCTCCGCAGATCGATACCAAAATACAAGAGCTAGCTCAACCCAAATAGCTAAAGTTGTCTCTGAAGAGACTAAGACAGGGAGCAGTATAGAACAAAAAATTGAAGCATCAGTAATAGTGGGACAGGAGGAAATACCACTTGAGCCTTCTGCAGAACCAAACAATACAACCTTTGTTTTATTACCACCATCAAGAGATCCTAACTTTAAAGACATAATAGAACCTGAACATGTGAATACATTGTTTGGTAGTTCAACCAATATAATTGTCTCTCAAATTGACACAAAAACTTTGGCACCAATAATCTCAACTAGCTCAAGTAGATTCCCAGAAATCCAAGCAGTAGGAAGACCTTCCCATCATAGCTATACCTTTCTTAGACAAGAACCTTGGGATGCCTTGTTTTATTCAAGGTTAAAACCACCTAGGTACTCTCTTTTTGGAAACCAAACTAGTATGGATGATCAGGAGGATCACAACAATGTAAGACACGAGGAGGGAGAAGAAGCTGGAAACCAAACTGAAACCACCTTCGGGTTTCCAATTTTGGACACCACACTGAATGTCGATATGAAAAATATTCCCCTCTCAACACTACCCACCTTTTACGGTAAAAGAAGTGAAGACCCGAATACCTTCCCATTTGAATTCGACATCTTGTGTAGGAGATAAAACTACTTACAAGATTCCCAGAAACTAAAACTCTTTCCTTCCACCCTCAAGGACTCTGCACTAAGATGGTTCATGGGGTTGGGAGAATCCAATATTAGGTCTTGGGAAGCCATGAAAGATATATTTCTTAAAAAGTACCAAGACTACTACAAGACCAAGGAGTCTCATAATGATATTTCCAAAGTCCAACAGTTAGAAGACAAGAATATCGAGGATTATATGTAACAATTTGCTTACATCTCCCAGAAATCAAAATACCATGACCTTCCATATGACGCAGTTGGGGATCTTTTCCTTAAGGGATTTCAGAGGAATACCTAGAGATACTTAACCTGATGGAATCAAGTGACATCTCCCATAAACCATTTGCCGAAATCTGTGAAATGTGTAAGAATTACTCAACGAGCAGAGATAAAAAAATAAAGAAGGTTCAGGACCCTTATAATAGGAACTTAAAACTAGTTAGTTCAGGTGGTATCGCAAGAGCATAGATATGGAACCTTTTAGAAAAATTAAAAATAGATATCTTAAGCACAATAGGTTCCCAGTTCGACACCCTCAAAATTAAAAAGAAACAGGAGGAGGAAAATGCAACAATGAGCATATATTGCCCAAGATGTAGGAGGCATTCCTCGAGAGAATGCCCATTAGATAACATTTCAGTTTGTGGCTTCTGCACGGAGGACCATTCAAATAAAAAATGTCCATCATTGCCTGGTTTTTTTAGCCATCTATAGGAGTGGGGATCCTGGGGAATCCTCTTATGCACCTAGGAGGCCATGGCAACCTAGGAACCAACCTACATACCCAGATATACAACCTCAAGTTCCACCCTATAATCGATAATCACAATAGTGGAACTCGCCAAGTTGGCAAAACTGGTCTACACAATACCAAAATCCTTGGCTTCAAGGATGGAAAGGAGGACATAACCAAAGGAACCCTCAAGATCCATCCGTCTCTATGCCCAACCATCCTTACCCTCAGTTTCCATCGAACATTCCACAACTTCTACCAGGTTTTGTTCCACCACCTTTACCTCCTATTCCACAAAAAAAACCACAACAATATCAGAATGAAAGATCCCCAAGAACAACATTACTACTGGCACAACCAGTACCCAATCCCAATAATAATCCCACTCAATCTCTTCAAAATATTGAGATGCAGGCCTTCCTGACATATATTATTTCACATGTTCCACTGCAAGAAATTCAACTAAGGTCAGGAATTTTTTTGGATAGGCAGATACCTTCAATAGTCATCCAAGAAGAAGAAGAATAGGAAACCCCCAAACAACCCACGGATGACACTAGGTGGGAAAATGTTATTATTCCTAAGTCCCAAGAACCCAAGATTCCCCAAAATGAACCTTCACAAATTATGAAGACCCCTCCTTATCCAGAAAGATTAGTAATCAAGAAACCTACCACCCGACCGGAATTTGACATCTTGAATGAATTGAAGAATATTTTTGTCAAGATTCCCTTGCTATAAGACATTAAGGATATTCCAATATACAGTAAGGTAGTCAAAGAATTGTTTATTAATAAGATAGGTAGGAAGCAGAAGGATCCTCCAACAATACATTTGATAGAAGAACTTTCTGAGTACATATCAGAGCAGCCTAAGGTAGAAAAATATGGGAACCCAGGAAACCCCGTAGTGACCATAACCATTAATGAGGTTTCCATTGTAAGCACGCTCATATACCTAGGGTCATCCATCAATGTTATGAATGTTACTACCTTGGAGGAATTACAGTTAAAACCTCTTCTTAGGCCTACCCCAACCATTTTGGAATTAACAGATAAGACTAGGGTCATACCTGAAGGAATTTTGGATGATATCATAGTTACTTTAGCCTCATGGGAGTATGCATAAGACTTCCTTGTCATCCACTCAAAGGATCCTACCACAGGAAATCCCGTTATTTTGGGAAGACCTTGGTTATCCACAACCAATGCATTTATTGGCTATAGAGAGGGAGAGATGACCATCTCAAATGGAATTTCTATCCAGAAGCTCACTATATACCCTTTGGCCCAACCTATCATGTATAATCTATAGTGGCTTGAATTTATATACGAGAATGAGGGCTAGGAAGAACTTGTGTTGCCAAGTGACCATGCCTGGGCACTTCAGGAGCACACAACGGAAAATGTGCTAAACCAGTTTATTTCTGCTATCACATGTGTTGATTTTCCACAATATTTTCCCCAATTTGAGTACATGTTTGGGGAAGAATTTCAGGAACAATGGGACCCATCCATTTTGTCTTTGACATCTTTCATCTTCAAGATAGATGAGTCTTCGACATCTTATACCATGCCCTACAAGATTAGTCTAGGAAAATTTCTACATATAAACTCTGGGATAGATGCAGACCAACAAAATCAGCTAGTAAGTGTCCTTAAAGAGAAATCAGGGGAATTCACCTGGGAATACACTGACATGAAGGGTATACACCCTTCCACATGTATACATCACATATATACCTAGGGGGAAGTAACACTTGTTAGGCAACCCCAGAGAAGGATGAACCCAACACTCAAATATATAGTAAAAGAGGAGATCCAAAAGTTATTAAATGTTGGATTTATTTATCCCATCTCTGATAGTAAGTGGGTATCCTCGCTTGTAGTAGGTCCAAATAAAGTGAGCGGGAAATGGAGGATTTGTGTTGATTTCCGGGAACTCAACAAAGCCACTCTAAATGACTACTTTCCTCTTCCTTTCATTGACCAAGTTTTGGATACCCTGTCTGGAAAGAAGTATTTTTCCTTTTTAGATGGATATAGCGGGTACAATCAAATTCTCATAGCACCTGAGGACCAGGACAAGACCACCTTTACTTTCCCTTGGGGAACCTATGCCTATAGGGTCTTTCCATTTGGATTGTGTAATGATCCTGCCACATTTCAACGAGTAGTACTAGGGATATTTGTTGATCTTATTCATGATTGTGTGGAGGTATACATGGATGACTTCACATTTTATGGAGACACTTACCAGGAAGCCTTAGATAACTTAGAAAAAGTCCTTATCATATGCCAAGAAATGAAGCTGTCTTTAAGTCATGAAAAATGTAAAATGTTGTTGACTAAAGGAGTGGTTCTGGGACATCACGTTTCATCTGAAGGTATCAAAGTTGATCCTGCAAAGATTGCGGTCATCATTAGACTTCCACCCCCCAAGACTCAGAAAGGGGTGAGAATATTTTTTGGACATGCTAGATACTACCAGTAGTTTATTGAAAATTTCACAAAGATTTTTGCACCCATGTTTGGATTGTTAATAAGGGATGTTGATTTTCTTTGGACTGAGCAGTGTCAAACTGCCTTTGAAACCCTGGAAGCTAAGTTGTTCGTGGCACTGTTGGCACAGGGGTACACCCAAGGTTCATCTCTAACAATGCACCAACAAGCCCTAACTACTGTCCCTTTCAACAACACCTACAAAGCAGATGCAGTCTCACCCAAAGTAGCGATAGGGGGTTGCAGGAGATAGGTGTCTACAACCAGAGGAAATACAAAGTGGATATAGGGAAACTCACACACATAGATCTAGTTATTCTTTACTGACTTAATCCTACTTCGCACAATATATCTTAGATATAACAAAACAACACTATAACATCATATCAAATGACAAATATAATCAACAAAAATCACACATAAAACCAAGATATACGTGGTTCACCCCAGTGTGGGGCTACGCCCACCAACTCTTCTCTTCTTTATTCTCTTCTTTCAATCTTCTACAAGCACAGAGCCACAAGAACCCAGTCCGCATAGGACAAAAGATCTACGTGTACCTCGCCAGATCCTCCTTCCCCGAGCTAGGTTTAAGAACAAAGCCTTCTTACAATCTGCACACAAGCCTCTTACAATCACTTGCACTTAGCTCTGCAATTTCTTAACACACAGTATGTAGGAAGCATCCACAACTGTTCGCACTTAGCTCACCGTCCACATTACACATCTAGGTCTCTCTTAATTACATCGCCTAGATTTCTATTTATACCTTTAAAAGGGCCTAAACATGGGTAAACCCATGGGTCGACATCCCATACCCGTTACATAAACCCTAAACCCAAAAATGCCCTAAGAAGGGGCCAATATCTCGTGATCTCCGCTTCACCTTGTGCTTTTCCTTCTACCATCCTGTTGAAGTCCCAAAATTTTTCAAATGTGACCAAGGTTCTCCAAAACTTGTTCAAGGGCCAACACTAATCATCCATTGAAACCTTGCCAAAGAAACCCTTATCTCAATACTATATTTTAACTATGTTTTAACTTCTAATTATTCTATTTCAGCATACAAAAATTCTAACTATCATTTAATCATACACCAGGGTTAGTGGCTTAAGATTGCAAGATATTTCCTATTTAATTAAGAAGACATGGCATATTAACACTATCCTTCATAATCAACCTGCAAAAAGGGAAATTGAACAATTAAGCTATGAACAACAAACACAACATGTAAAATGATGAAAATGCTTATAATAGAAAATAGAAGAAATGATAATTGCATAAATCAAATACACAAACTAACTAGCTAAATATTCACCCAGACCACTGGTGGCCCCCCCAATAGGTCGTGTCTACTCCTCAACAGTGAATCATGAGCTCAAGAAACACGATTTTAACATTTTAAATTAAAAACACAATTTTACACAAGTTTATGGAAAATGTCTTGAAACAACAAAAACAATGCTAACTTCACAATTCTGAACTTAACCAATTGTCTGACCACTACTATGGTATTTATAGGAGTTACACGTCAATAGGTCGACCACTAGAAGGTCAACCTCTTCTAAAAACAGTAAATTACACTAAATGCATTTTAACTGTCGGTGGCTTCTAGAAACCAAGTGAGCCAATCAACGCTCAACATAACAACCCAATCCAAGTGGCCACGAGCATGAGAAGAACCCATTTCACTGATTTTCCCATCAGAGGCCGCCGATATAATAACTGCCAACTCGCCCACGGTTTTAGTGCAGGATGGAGTGTCGGATGCAGTGCCGAATGGAGTACCGGATGCAGTGTCGGATGGGGTACCGGATGAGATGCTGGATGGAAAAATGCCATGTGATTTTCCCTATGACACACAAATCACACATTAGATCCTTGGAATCATTAAATCATGCTGAATTAAACTTGAAACCATCACAAAACTTCAATCATACATACCTGGTATAAATTATGTCGATTTGATATAAGGATCCTTCAAAAATTCTTCAAAATAGTAAAATACACATATAATACCGAACAAAAAGGATCTAATCATCATCATTAATTTAACCAAATCGCGAGCCCAACATAGACCTCCATCGTTTGACCTCTGCAACCTAGAAGTTGTACGTAGTACCTCCCTATCATGGGTAGCATACCCATACTATACTTGAGCCAGTACTGTACCTTACCTAAGACAATACTATTCCTTAACTAATTCCTATTGCTTCCATCATTTGTTTCATTCCTGTTTTCTATTGTTGCTTTCACCTGATCCTGTATCTGGTTGACTAGAGAGCTAGATTAAAGAAGGGGGTTGTCAGGCCCGTGAAACTGAAGATGTAGGTTTTTAGGCCTATGAGAAATTCTCTCCAGGTGAGAGAGGTTGTTGGGAAAGTGATTTCTTGAGAGATCCCAACTGCAACTATAATGTTATAAGTATTCCTGTCCGACCTGTTGTTGAAGACTTGGAAGGGAAGTGGGGCAGCCGAAGGACTGCTGAGAAGAGAAGGGGCACACTTCCTGGGGTGGGACATGAATGTGGAGAATGAGAGGCTATAGGCTGTTAGTTTGATTTGGCTCATGGAAACGAGATCCTTCCTGTTGTATTATTTGTCTCAGCCTAGCCTAGGAATCCCTTTACCTGGGTGGAGTTTAGTCCCAGCTGGGAGGTGACCCACTGCTGAGAGTGATGAGCAGCGTGGTCTAAGGCCAGGATGATTGTGGAAGGTCTTCACACAGTTGATGTACTTATCTAAAAGATAAGTATCAATTGTGTATCAATTTAGATGCTGTGTATTTATACATGTGTTATATTTCTATGTATTGTTGTATGGTGTATGCATATGTTTACTGTTATTTTCCACATGAATATGTGTAATTGTAGAATGTGTTTGCTTGTTTAAATTTATATATGCATATGGATGAAATTATTTCAAGTTTTTAAGTGGCATGACCCATTCTAGGTAGGATGGGTATGTTACAATGTATTAAGTTCCGTAAGAGTTTAAGTGTTGCATAGCCCAGTAGGTCTAAGCCTGGTTTGTGACAAGAGTCAAAGCAAGTAATAGTTGGATTGAATACTGACCCGACACAAGAAGTTACTATGTGGAAAAACCTAATACTCTTAGGGTTAGGGTTTTGGGTCTCTATTGTAAGGGTTTTACCCATTTTAGTAGTATAAATAAGCATTGCAAGATCTAAGGATATGATCTTAATTTTTGGTATGTTTGGAGAGTTAGAGTCACAATTACTAGTTTTGGTTGAGATTTTTGGAGATGAGCCTATTTTGGAGTTGTAATTGAGGGTCAGGCTGCAAACTATGGAGCTTGGTGCAATGTTGGTTTGTCTCACCAATAATTATATACTTCTGATGTAATGCGCGCAACACAATATTTTGAAGAAGATGAATTAAGAAGCATAGAATGCCAAATCATTGTGGACGTGTCAATGTGTGGAATATGTTCTTTTATGCATTGTAATGACTATTATGATGAATGAATGGTTAAATGAATGAATCTGTTAAGGTTAATTTGAAATGCGCACTATATTAGACATGTTATTTCCTGTAGAATGAATGTTAAAGGTTAATTGAATGATAGATTTGATGAATATTGAAGTAGAAGTATAGGCATGCCTAACATCCCATGAGCATCATCCATTTCACGATTGCAGACATCTGGGTCATGCAATCACCCATAATCCATCTCGGGTGAGATTGCGTTGTGCACTCTCTGCACACTTTTTCCTTCTAGTTTACCAAAGGGGTCGATGGTTTCTAGGGTTTTGTTGGAGAACTAAGGTAGAACTCGAGTCAACCCATACATCAAATAAATGGCTCCGTTTTTAGTTGGAACTCAAAATATCATATTGGAGGGGATTTTATGAAGATAATGTAGTGGTAGAAGGGAATGTTTAGGCCATGGAACCCTACAAAGAAATATATTGAAATATGGTTGGAGACAAAGTAACTTGAGTTTGCGCAGAAAAACAATAGAAGCTATAGGTATACACCATGCCAGTATCTACAGAGGTATGTGCTTATTTATTTGCATGAGGTATATTTATGTTATTTTCCAAATTTATTACAAGAGAGGATATTGAGGTTGAAGGATACTCATCCAACTAATTGGGTAAGGCCAGTAGATTGGACTATTGAGAATATTGCGTGGTTGGAAAGGGTCAATAATAAATTCATGTGCACAATGAATATCTAGTTAGATAGTATTGTTGTAGGGTTTATTATTGAGTTTGCAGTCAGTACTTCAAAATCTTACACTACTGCAGAGAAGGAGTTTCTGAAGGGACCGAGAGGAAGATACATTAGGTCACTTTACACGTCGATCAAAATCATATTACATGATAAAGGCATGATGACAATGGAGTTAGAGAACTAAATCACTTTGTGCGCATGGGGGATCTGGGGAAGCTCTAAAGAACATTTGAGATATGGAGAGGGATCTATACAAAGGCCAGAGGAAGGAAGAAATGGACCCCATAATTATGGATGAGGAATAGACCAAGGATATAATGGAAAGAGCAGGAGTGATTCACAACACAAGACCCTACTAGTGTAAGATCAATAAGAAAAAGAGGGCAGTATCCAAGTGAGAGGGCTTGGATAGTGATGAGGAAGAGGTAGAGAATCTTCGTGTTATGAGGAATATTGAGGAAATATTGCACACCACATATGAAAGGAAAACCAGAGGTCAGGGGTCTAGTGCAGAATAAGGCTCTCCATTCCATATCTGAATTAGTGTGGAACCCACAACCCCATGTGCGACTAAGACATCTAAAGAAGAAGAATCGTTCAAACAACAAATGATTAGTGGTATACATATTTTAGTAGGACATGGGTCCAGTGGAAATTCAAGTAGAAGTACAAGTTCAACTAGTAGCAATAGAGTATCTACACTGTGCGAAGGTGCTAGTACAAAAAATTCACAATGGCAGGAGTAGATCCAACTATTCAGTTACCGAAGTTTCATGGAGAAGGGTCGGAAGACACTGATAAGCATTTGTTTATTTGTGAGAATATTTGGGAAACCAAGCATATTACAGATGAATATACAAAAGTGGCACAAATGGTGATCACATTCAGAGACCATGCATTGGACTGGTATATGGGCCTCATAGTAAAAAGTTCACAAGGAGCTTCCACAACTATCACAAATGTGAATAATGCATTGATCAATGAATTTCAACGACCTAGTTAAGAGTATTAGTTTATGAATGAGATGATAGAGATAAAAAAAAAAATCCAGGTGAGTCAGTTTGGGAAGTTGATTAGAAGTTCAAGGGACTAAAAGGTAAGTTGAAGTATCCTATCACAGATATGCAACATAGACATTTATTTTTTAACTCTTTATTGGAACATTTGAAGTATCCATTGAGGCAACAAAAGTTTCAAACTTAGGATGAGGCCTTACAAGCAACCTTGCAATTAGAGGAAAATCAGTATAAACATACATATCCATCTTTGGAAGAGCATCAAGTATATTTGAAGGACCTGGCATTTCAGTTGAATTAGAATAAGGGAAAGGAAAAGAGGGAGGATGTTTGGTGCACATTTTGCAGAACAAAAGGTCATCATAAGAATGAGTGCCCAACCTTTGCGCAATACTTGGGGACAATAATTTTGAATCCTTTAACCATAGGAGGACCATGGTGTGAAATATGTAGAACACATGGACATGATCCTTATCATTGTCCCATGATGCAAAAGTATCAAACAATACCGAATACTACATTTTGTAATTTTTGCAAGTCAGTTGGACATGAAGATAAGGATTGTAGAACCTTGGAAATAATTAAGGAGATAACATCAGATACGTATAGGGTGCAGGATGAATTAATGATAGGGAAACCTACACGAAAACCAAAGTATAATAACATGTAGTAGTTTGCAGTGCAACCACAATATAATAATGCACAACATTTTGTACCACCGCCACAATATAACAATGCACAACAGTGTGTAGCGTCACCACAGTAAAATAATGTGCAACTGTAGTACAATTAGGTACCATAGTATAATACACCGTGCAAAGACAATCAAGTTAACCAAGGAATATTTAGAGGAGGAGGCCATGGAGGAAGAGGATTTGGAGGAGGTAGAGGACCAATAGTTTGTCAGAACTGTCATAAACCTGGATACTATACAAGAGATTTTCCAAAACCACCTATGACATGTATGTATTGTCACGCAGTAGAACATGAGACAAAAGACTTCCCGACACTTCTGGTTAAGATCCAGGACAAGAGGAACCAAAACAACCATAATGTTAAATGGATTGTCATGGAAAACATAGAAGAGGATGGGAATAATATCAATATAGTTACTAGAGGTGGAGTTAAGACCTAATAAGATGCATCAAAGAAGGATCAAGACCAATACCAGTGGGTCATAAATAATACAACACCCCAACAAAATTCTGATGCACACAAAGAGAAGGAGACATTCAAGGAAGCTAAACATGAGATTTTGAAGGAGAATATTGCATCTACTTCAGGTACAAAGCCATGGGATGATGTACCAATGTATGACATGCCTCATCTATTTGATCAGAGAAACAAAGAGAAACCATTAGAACAAGTAAATAATATGAGAAAATTATGGGGTCTTGTGTGAAGTTGTTGAATGATAAAATATCTTTACAAGAATTACAAAGTCTATTAGAAAAATGCAATTTTGGAGAAGAAATTAAGTTATAACAAAAGAGATTCAATCAGGTTCGTAAGAAGAGAAGAACAAGTAGGGAATTTAAGTTGAATGCAAACATTGGAGATTTCAATATGGGGATATCATACTAGACTTAGGGTCTGAAGTAAATTTTTTTCCTAATAAGACATGGGAATCTATGAAGGAACCTACATTGGGATTTTCACCTATTCAGTTGAAGCTAGAAAATCAACATAGAGTGGTACCAATTGGTATACTGAAGGGCATACCAGTAGACCTAGATGGCGTGTGCACAATGGCAGACTTTGAAGTGATTAAAATAGTAGATAACACTTCACCATATCCAACATTGTTGGGGATGTCCTAGGATTTTTATAACTAGGATATTATCAATTTGAAGACTAGAAATATGATCTTTGAATAAGGATAATACTTAGTTATTGTGCCATTATATCTTTCAGAAGGAGAAAGGTATGTGGAACTTGCAACAAATTTTTTTATTACAGAAGACATAAACCAACTGTATAGAACTACCACACGAGAAGAAGATTGTGTTAACCCCACTGTAGACAACATGTTGAATTGGAGGAGTATAAGGTCCTGTGCCTCAGACTCTAAAACAATACTAGAGAATTGGAAGTAGTGATTGCACGAGTTATCCACCAGAAGATGCGCAAAGATGACCCGCGTAGTAAGATGGGTTGGTACAAAGGTAAGAGAGCCTCCTAATTTTTATGGTTAGAATGATTTAGAGGAATTTCTAAAAAATTTAGAGTTGGAGTTTTTTGAAAGTCAAAGGTTACTATTTTTGGATATTTCTTTGAAAGATACACCTACACGATGGTGGGGTACACATAAACAAAAGATCAATAACTGGTATCAATGCAAGAGGTTACTGTACATTAGATTTGGCATAGAGTAGGAGAAAAAATATGTGGAGAAGTATGATGGAATGGGACAACCCAAAGAACATGTAGAAATATGTATAACTCAATGGACATTAATACCACCAGAATAATGGCCACATAATTTTATTCATACACTAGAAGGAATTCCAAGGAATTGGAACAACGTAGAGAAACTGCAAGTTGGGAAGAGATGCAACATAATTTTGTGATTACATTTACATTTGAGCATGATAATCTAGAAATAGATACAACACTGAAGTTGGTAAGAGACATGATTTTTTAAGAACCAAAAGTGGATATTTTGACAACTTACTAGAACCAGAAGAGACATACAGTCTGATAGTTTCTACACTGTTATCATGTCATAGAAGAAGAGGATCTGACATAAGAAAACCCATGCAACATCAAGATTACAAAGGTTGAAGGAGAGAGAGAGGTAGAATGTCCAAAGATAGATTCAGAAGATTATGCGGCACCACTAAAGATCAAGAATGTAAAAATTAGAACCGCAGAAAAGCCAAAGATTGCAAGCATTGTAGATTATTGGGACAATCAAACAATATAAAGAATAACAGAGTTATTGCGCAATTATAGTGACCTATTTCCAACGATGTCTCATAGATGAAAGGAGTTGTAAGAGAATATGGAGATATGAATATCCCATTGAAGCTAGATGCCAGACCAATAAGATAGAGACCTTACAGGTTGAATCTAGTGTATAAGCAGAAGGTGAAGGCGAGAATTGATAAGATGTTAGAGGCTAGTGTCATAGAACCTGTGGAAGAATCAAAATAGATCAGCCCTATGGTAGTATAGGAGAAGAAACAAGGGGGAATAAGGTTCTTTGTATATTTGAGAAAACTAAATGATGCCTCCCTACATGATCCTTTTCCTACCCCATTTATAGATGAAGTTTTGGAGAATGTAGGAGGTCAAGAAGCATATTCATTCATTGATGGATTTCCAGGATATCACCAGATCATAATTGCACTAGAAGATAGACATAAGACTAAATTTGCAAAATAATGGGGATAATATCAGTATATAGTGATACCATTTGGTTTGAAGAATGCACTTGCTAATTTTTCAAGGGTACTAGTAGATGCCTTTAAGGACTTTGTTCATAAGTTTTTGGAAGTTTATTTGGATGATTAGACATTGTTTAACTTATTGAAGGATCATGTGGAAGTTTTAAGATTGAATTTAGACATGTGTAGATAGTGTCAGATATCATTGAATATTAAGAAATGCATTTTCAACGCACCTTTTGGTATTCTGTTAGGGCATGTGGTGTGTAAACAGGGTTTGCTGGTTGATCTTGCTAAAATTATTATCATAGTTAGTTTACCACCACCTAAGTCAATGCACTAGTTAGAAAGTACACTTGGTCATACATGGTATTATAGGAAGTTTATAAGTGGATACACACATATTACTGCACTGATGGAGAAATTGTTGAAGAAGGACATTAAGTATTAATGGAATGATGAATGCTAACAAAGCTTGGATATATTTAAGGAGAAAATGGTGATAGCACCAATTTTAGTGTTTCCAGATTGGTAAAGGAATTTCATGTGCATGTGGATGCATTTGCAATAATGCTTGGAGAAATATTAACACAACCAAAAGAAGGTGGCATAGATCACCTAATAACATTTACACGCATAAATTTGTCATATTCAGAACATAACTACAACACAATATAAAGAGAAGGATTGACCATGGTGTATTCATTGCATAAATTCAAACATTAGAAGCAATGGAGGTAAACCAGGAAGAAAGAAAAAACCCTAGTGTAGAAGGAAACCCTAACGCAAAAAAACCAGGAGCAACACACACAAAGGGTGAACATAATGAAGAAGATACTGAGAAGATAGAATAAAATGAATCCAAGGAAATGAAGAACCACAGAAAAAAATAACCCCCAAAGGTCAAGGATGACAATGACGTAGATCACGACAAGGAGGAGGAAGTACAGATCAAGATAACAGGACCATCAAAGAGAAAAATGAGGCTATTTAGAACAACAATGCGCACACAGACACAAGTCTCATTGTCATTGCCCCAAATTCCAAAATCAGTCATAGCTGTAGAAGACATGTTGGGGTTTGTTCCAAGCTTAAGTACGTAGATCACGATGTGACATATGTAGATAAGTTTCCAAATATTTCACATGATATCTATATGGAGAACAAGGGAAATGGCCCATTAGGAGATCTCATTTTTGAGCCAAAACAATGGATAGAAAGGTTGTATAGGTATGGAATCATGAATTTGTTAGAAATACCTCACTTTGGAAGGGGGAAGGATGTCAATGCATGCGTGAAGAAACTACTAGTGAGAGTCCATGGAGGATTTTTGTGGATGGACATACTTGTCCCGATTGATGTAGAGTTAATTGCAAAGATTACAGGGCTACCAACAGATGGGGTGAAGCATGATCAATATTAAGACGATTAGATGAAGGAAAAGGCCATTGCAAAAGAAGTAAAGGTTCAATTCAACACTGACAGGGAAAACATATGAATGATCATCAAGAACATCGATGACCCAACCACCATATTTGCAAAAAAATTGATGTCATGTAAGCTACTTAGAAAGTTTCACAAGGAAGAGGTACCAACAGGAGTGGTAGAAGCAGTCACACAATGCGCTAAGGGGACAATTCTCAGTTGTGCACCTTATTTTCTCAACCTATTTTTGGAATATTTCCAAGATGCGTAGGATTTTGGAACAAAGTTTCACTATTATTGGTTACCGATCTTGATAGCTTTAGTAGGATGGGTAGAACCTAAGTATTAGACATTCTATGACAGGATAGGAAAGTGTTGCGCAACAAGGTATGAAATATTGTGGCACCATATAGATCCTAAGCAGTGGAAATCCAATTCTATCATTTTTGGCATGTATTTTGGAGAGATGCAGGAGAATATAGAAGACACATGGAGGATCTAACAAGAAGTGGTGAAGGAAAATGAAGGAATAGAAAAATTCAAAGCATCTAGAATAATATATGGATATAATCAAGGAGAGACCCTAAGAATACATGGTTAAAGATGCAATATTGCATTACAATAAAATAAGACCAATGGGTAATAACATAATGGCCAGATCAATGGAAGGTACCAGTGGTTTTCAAGAAAGGAACAAAGGGAAAAGAACAAGAAGAAGTTGGCACGTCGCAGAAATCAATTAGTCCAATAGGGAATACCAGGAAAGCATCAAAACACACTCAACCAACATAAAATGCGATGACAGTCAAGAAGCAAAGGAATAAGGAAACGATACTGAGGGCCTTAGTAATAGGAAGTGAGTGTGTAGAACAAACAAATGGGTAAGTGTTAACACATATGATGTAAGGAGACAAGGTTTTCTCTCATTTTTCAAATTTTTGTTAGTCTAGTGTCATAAGGTCTCTTTTGGTCCTTCTCAGTCACGTGTTATGTATTTCTTATAAGTCATTGGTTTGAAACTTGTGAGTTGATTAGAGTATAGCTACAAAGTCTTGATGTCATGATTGTGGTTGTCATCATTTGTAAAGAGGGAAGTTATTGGTCATATCTGCATAGTTGGGAGGTCACCATCAAGTGTTATGTCCAAATCAAGTGTACAAAATATCTTAAAGATTTTCCCAACCATTTAAGTGTATTGTTAGTTGTCAAATCACATGTGCTGCAAACTCTCCTAAAATTTCACAGCGAATAAAAAAAGTACATCATGCACTAAATCACATATGATCATGTTTTGGAAACATGGTAGTTGGTAATTTCTTGTTTTCAGCGCCATCTCTTCATCAAACATCTCCAAAGGGTCGATTTCAAAAGAAGGATTTATCATTTCTTATCTTCATTTCCTTTTG
>SNQJ01S0089333.1:49961-65125 GCA_010110895.2 Picea sitchensis
GTGAGTCGATTCTTCCATTGTTTGCTCGAAAAGGGGTTGAGATTTTGGGTAGAAGGTTAAAAGTTAAATCTTAAGGGTCATGATCTGCGTATAAGTTTAGAGCCCTAGCTTATTAGTCTGTAGGGTAGAATACCCCACAACAGTTAGGTTTTTGGGTCTCTATTGTAAAAGTTTTTGCCCATTTTGGTAGTATAAATAGGCATTGTAAGATATGAGGAGATGATCTTAATTTTTGGTATGTTTGGAGAGTTTGAGTCACAATTACTAGTTTTGGTCAAGATTTTTGGAGATGAGTCTATTCTAGAGTTGTAAATGAGGGTAAGGTTGCAAGTTGTGGAGCTTGGTGCGACACTGGTCAGCCTCACCAAGAATTATATACTTCTGATGTAATGCACACAATACAATATTTTGAAGAAGATGAATAAAGAAACATATAATTCCAAATATTTGTGGACGTAGCCTAGGGGGGGTGAACCATGGTAAAATACTATGTCAATGTGTGGAATATATTCTTTTATGTGTTGGAATGCTTATTATGATGAATGAATGGTTAAATGAATGAATCTGTTAAGGTTAATTTGTAGCACGCACTAGATTATACATGTTATTTACTGTAGAATGAATGTTAAAGGTTAATTGAATGGTAGATTTGATGAATATTGAAGTATAAGTATAGGTATTCCTAACATCCCATGAGCATCATTCCTTCCATGATTGCAGACATTTGGGTCATGCAATCACCCATAAGCCATCTCGGGTGAGACTTCGTTGTGCACTCTGTGCATAGTGTTGCCTTCTGGTTTACTAGAGGGGTCGATGGTTTATAGGTTTTTTTTGGAGAACTAAGGCAAAACCCAAGTCAACCCATACATCCAACACCTACTTTCTAGATGCTACAATAACTAGAGCTAACCAAATGGAATCAATCTTGGAAATCGGTGCAAAAGTATCCTCATAGTGAATGCATTGTACCTGTGAGAAACCTTTATCTACTAATCGAGCCTTATAATTTGTAATGTATCCATAAGAATCCCTCTTTGTCTTGAAAATCCACTTACATATAACAAGCTTCCTATTGGAAGGTAGAGGAACCAACTCCCATGTGTTGTTTTCTATCATGGAATTGTACTCCTCTTTCATAGCTTCCTCCAAATGGGGGTTTCCTTTAGCCTCTACATAAGGATGAGGATCTGATCCAAGTACCATATAAAAATAAATAGGAAGCAATGACTTCATGGTAGTAAAATATTGTGGAGGATCCACAAACTGAGATCTGGTTCTCCGTGGATCAACAAGATCACCCATTAGATCACCTGATGCCTGAAGATCCTGTTGTGCCCATCATGGTCGATTCTCTAGAATTGCAACTTCTTTCTTCTGATAAAAAATATTAGAAATAAAATATTCATATATTTGATTAGAAATATGATCGAAATAAGTCTCACAAAATTCCACAACTAGTGGTGGTGGAGATGGAAGTGTGGAGTGCTATGAAAGTACCTATGAAGGACCCTATTCAAACTTGACACTGCTTTGAATGAATATTATATCTGAATTAGTATCTAACAACCTATATCCCTTCACTCCATATGTATATATAAAAAAATACACTCCATACTCTGAGCTTCCATAGATTTCCTCCTATCAGAAGGGATCCTAGCCCATGCACAATTATGAATTGAGTGGCTTCCAATTTCTTCCCGCTCCAAGCCTCATATGGAGTGACTCCATTGACTGATTTATGAGGAAATATATTTTGAATGTAGGTTGAACAATTTATAGCTTCATCCCATAACTTTGGAGGTGGTTCTCTAGCTTGCAACGTAGAGTTGGCCATCTCTTTGAATGTCCTATTATTTCTCTCCGCTACCTCATTATGTTGTGGAGTATATGGAACTATGTGTTCCAAATATATACCCGATTATGAAAAAATATGCCCAACATCCTTATTCACACACTCTCCTCCATTTTTTGTATGAATCTTTTTAATCCTCTTCCCTGTTTGGTTATCAACTAGATGCTTGAAATCTTTAAGACACTCAAAGACCTTAGATTTTAACTTGAGAAAGTAGAATGATGTATATATTGAAAAATTATCAATGAAAGTAAGAACATACTTAGATTTATTGGTCGATGGGTGTGGGAAAGGACCTATAATGTCACTGTGAACCAAATCTAGAAGTTATTATTCCCTCCATGCTTTACCTGTGTTGAAATTATCCTTAGGATGTTTGCCTAGTATGCAGCCCTACAAAAATCCATCTATGTACTGAATGTGTGGTAATCCATCTACCATTCCACCCTTACTAAGATGATTTAAATATTTAAAATCCATATGCACAAACCACTCATGCCACAACCTGGACTCTTCATTAGCATCTGTTAGAAGATATACACAATCATATTTATAAGTGAAGTGAGAGAAGGTGTACAACCTGAAATGGTGATTAACCTCACCAACAACATATTTTGAACAATTTGACAAGTTGGAAATAATAACCGAGTCCGAAGTGAACTCCACTTTCTTCCCTAAACCTGAATGAGTGATTTGATATATGGAGAGAAGATTCATTGAAATATTCAGAACATGAAGTACATCATGAAATAATCCATGGTCTAGATCAACTCTACCCCTACCACACACCTTTGTAAGAGAATCATATCCCATGAATATCAATGGTTTGGAACAAGTCTCCAAGTATGAGAAAAGTCTATTCGATGAGGCCATGTGATGGATAGCCCCTGAATCAAGTACCCAAGCATTAGGAGAAGATGAAATAGAAAGTAATGCATGACCATTACCTCTTTCTGATGATGGATTTTTCCTTGCATTTTATGGAATACAATCCTCGAGGTGATGTTTCTCAAGTGTTTGGGCCATGAGATCTATGGTATTTTTCATGAAATAACTCTAAGGATGGATCCCCTTGTTACAATAGGAACACTTTGTCTTCTCATTCTTTCCTTTTGATGCCTTGGAACTCAAACTCTCACTTGTGGAATTTTGTTTACCTTCCTTTTTTTTCTCTTGGTTCTTCTTATCCTTGATCTTCTGCTTATTATTCTTTGAACATCCTTTAGCTGTAAGAGCATGGGGCTTGGAATTATTAAGAGCCCTTATTTGGATGAGATTTGTTTTCTCATGGAAAAATGACTCCATGAAATCATATAGGAATGGAATATTCCATGTAGACCCCATAATTAACCTGGTAGTATGAAAATAAGAAGTGTAGACATAATACTTTGGTCCTAGTTTTGTTAGAATTGAAAAGATCAATTGTTCATCTTTCTTATCAATTACACAAGCCTTAAAATGAGAAAGAAAATTTTTAAACTTATAGAAGTAGTCATGTAGGGTCTCTAAATATCTTGGATTCAATTCATGTAGACAATTCTCCAGCTGATGACCTCTTAGATTGTCTTTCTTTCCTAGAAAATCCTTCAACCTTTCCCAAACATCATTAGGAGTCTTGCAAGTATCGACATGAAAGAGGAGATCTGTAGAGATTCACAAGAAAAATATCTTGTTGGCTTAATCTATTCTATTGAAGTTTTTTGATTTATCTATGTCTGAAGTAGGCTCGACCTCAGTCCCCATGGTGATCTTATACAAACCCTTGCTTCAAAGTAGAAGATCTATCTTGGGATTCCACTCAAAGTGGTTGAAGGGTGCCAATATGACTAAAGAATATGGATGATCCATAGTTCTTTATGGGATATCCTATCTGATATATAGACCTGCAATAAAAGTAAATACTCCCTCACAATAATGTCTCTGATACCATGTAGGATTAAACCACAATCCAAGACCTAATTGTGAGAAGGAAATACCACACTAGCTAATTGAAAAAGAGAGAAAGGAGAGATAAAAATAGAATCAATATTCACACATAAGAGACTAAGAAACCAACTCTAATCACAATGTATTAATCCTCAATAATGAGTAGAATATATAAGAGTCTCCACATGAGGAGTAATGCACACTATTTGGGATTTCCATGTGCATTCTCAAGTAAAAAAAAACAACTTCTCCCAATATAAACAATTAACAAAAATCAAAAGTTTCTAATAATAATAAAAGGTCAAAAATATAGGTGCAAACTTAGTGGTAAATCTACATGAAGTCAACATGAATTCCATAATAGGAAAAATCTCCTAGAATAAGACTAGAGTCTAAGAATGGAACTAAAGTCCTAACTGAGTGAGAATTTGCTAATTATGGAAAGTCACTAAATAAGAGAAGTGAGTTAACTCCAAGTATTATATGGGTAATGTGCACTTCCCTAGGAGGATAATATTCTTACTAAAGTGCACTATATATAAATGAAATATTAAATATCTCCTAAATTAAGGAAATAAGAATTATCTCCTAAAAATATGAATTTGCCTAATGGTGGCTAACAAATAGGAATTAGCCTAATGGTAGCTAAAAATAGGATTTTTCCTAATGGTGGTTTATGAGCCCATGGTTTTGGAAACCCATGGTATTTTTTGATGGTATTACATATAGGAATCCACCAGCTAAAAATAGACCTGCTATAAATAGACATGCTATAAATAGACATGCTATAAATAACAATGCTCCTAAATAATAGGAAAAATGGGAAAAATGAGTATGTCACTAAGTATGTAGTTGAGCATGTACCCCAACACAACTTTACAACAATATACCCCTTTGGAATTGATGAAAACACTCATACTCTCCTTGTGACCATTGCTCCCCCAGTCTTGATGATTTTGATGTTTCTGTAGGGTGCCGGATCTATTATAATAACTGAAAACATAAATATTGCAGAGAATAACAATGGAACACCACAATATATGAAACCACAACACCAAAATAATACATTTATTGATAGGAAACAATGTTCACTTGCCTCTTCGAGGGGGAAACCTCCAACAAAGTAGCACTCTATTACAATAATTCTCAAGACAAAAATTCTCATACCCTCTACTCCTTTTTATACTAAATATATCTACCCAAAATAACAATCTAGAGGAATATCCTTCTAGAAGAAGAAACTTCTATTAGGTATTCTTACATTTGAATTATTCTTCCTTATTACTAGGACTTATTAATATCAACCTTATTACATGGAAATATATTATTCTACCTACGTGAGAAGTTAGGGAGGTTAGGTCCCTAACATGCCCTCCCCCTTGAAGAACAACCTTGTCCTCATGGCTTGAGATGAGGAAATTGTTGTAGAATGGTGGCCGACTCCTAGGTGGTGTCTTCTGGAGTTGTATCATTCCACTGTAATAACACTTCCTTGATGGCGCATTGACGGAGATGATGCTTTCGATGGTCCAAGAATGCTTGTGGCTGCAACCAGATGGAACCTTCTTCATCTAAATCAGGGAGACTGGTTTGAGTTTGGCACTTACTTCCAATCACTTTCTTTAAGAAAGAGACATGAAAAACATTATGGATCTTAGAATAATTAGGTAGAGCTAACTAGTAGGCCACTGATCCCACTCACTTGAGCACTGTATAAGGACCAAAAAATTTGTGAGCAAGTTTCTGACAATGTTAAACTTTGAGTGAAGTATGCTTATAATTTTGTAATTGAAGAAACACCTAGTCCCCTTCAACAAATTGACGTTTGGAATGATCTTGATCTACTTGTTTCTTCATGCAATTCTGAGCCATGACCAAATTTTCTTTGAGGGAACAAAGAATATCCTCTCAGATAGTTAGATTTTTTTCAACCTTATGAACCTTTGAAACACCTGGCATGTATGAGAGAACCAACGATGGATTTTGGCCATATACTGCTTCAAAAGGAGTCATGCAAGTAGTTGTATGGTAATATGTGTTGTACCACAATTCAACTAGGGGTAACCACTGAGCCCATTTATTTTTCCTATCAGATGCAAAAAACCTCAAATATGTTTCCAAAAACTTGTTGACAACTTCAGTAATATCTCTCCAAATAGCAGAGAGGATCAAAATCAGTTGGAGTGTGCCCATATATTTGACTGTTTCTCCCTTGTTTCTTTGACATACCTCACATTCAACCACAAAAGTGCAAATTTACTGTTTCATACCATCCCCCCCAAAAGAACATTTGAACCATTCATAGGTTTTGGTAAACCTTGAATTCCTAGCTATGGGTGAAGCATGAAGATCAGAAAGCACCGTGGATTCAAGTTGTGACTGTTTTCTTAAATATAAACGACCTTTGTAGCGAAGCTCTTCATTGTTCCAAGAGTACCTTGGAGAAGCTACAAAATTGTGTTGAAATTGGTGGATCATGCTAGAAATTTTGGGGTCTTTTAACCATTCTCAATGAACAACTTGGAGCCAATCTGGTACAATGAAGGAGAGGGAGAAAATAGGCCCATCTTCTTCATACTTCCTGGAAAGAGAATCTGCAACTACATTTTCCTTTCCCTTCTTGTAAATGATCTCATAATCATAGAAAAATAGCTTGGTCACCCATTTTTGTTGCTCTGATGATGAAATTCATTGTTCTAGAAAATACTTGAGACTCTGATGATCAGTTTTAATTTGGACGCATTGTCCCAATAGATAAGGACGCAAGAGATCCACAAAATGAAAAATAGATAACATTTCCTTTTCATAAATGGATTGGCCCAAATAGATATATCAAAGTTGTTTGCTAGTGAAGGCCAAAGGCCTTCGATATTGCATAAATACGACCCCAATTCCTTTCTCGAAAGCATCACATTCCAATATGAAAGTATGGAAGTGCTATGATAGGGGTCGAGCACATAACATCTTTCAAGGCTTGGAAGGAGTGATCAATAGATGGAGTCCAAGTGAAAGCATTCTTTTTAAGGAGAGCAGTGAGAGAAGATAAACTATAAAAAAATATACATAATTAAAGATGACTCAAGACTTAACATGTAACATAAAGGTCAATTTATTAAAATATATGACATAGTATTTATTTTTGTATAAATATTTATAATGTGGAGATAAAGAGCATTCATAATATTTTAACAAGACTCTCCATTTTGTAGGACACACATTTTTGTAGGACACATAGGGAAAGTTGGAATGAAGAGAAGTTAAAGAGTCCAACAAAAAAAAATAACATGCACAAGTCACCTATGTTGCACCTGTATGTAGACATCTAATTTTTAATTATTTTTTCAAGGTGATAATAATATGATACTAAGAGAGAGATAGAGAGATGAATTGTAGGTAATAAAAAAAGATAAAAAAAAATGGAAACATCGATCCACTAGCATGGATGTGGAAGGTAGCATTCTATTTTCATTTATTGCTCTGAGTATTGTGATATTGATCCAATATGAGAATGGAAAGAGTGCAACAATGATTCCTTTACTTAGATAACAATCATTTGTAGGAAAAGAAAAAATATTTCAAAGCATTGAGGGTAAAGGAAGTGGCTAAGAAGAGAGAATATGATTGATTTTAAGGAGAGACCGATTTTTTAATCTATGTTGTCACAAGTATCCAAAGGTGATTGTTGGGGTGTATGTCATTGTTTTCGGTTCACACTTGTGGGTGCACCAATCTTATTAACACTGGGGAGGTTTATACCTATGGTTCGTAGAATTTGTGTCCAACAAAACCCCAAAGCACCGACATATCAATCCTTAGCTAGGGTCAACGAAGGTCTCACCCGAGATGTAGAGAGGATCAGAGAGACCATAAGGTATTGTATTAGGGATGAAGGATTAAACAAACTACACATTACTGTGATTGAAATCCATATAACTCAGATATGATAACCCATTAAGGAATAAAATTAACACTATACCCACATATTCAACTCATTCGTAATAGACACCGAATAGATCATAATTGTCATATATTCATTGCTGGGAGTATTCCATCACAACAAAGATATACAATGCACATAAAAATTTCCTATGACAACCATAGAACTTCATAGAATTACTATATAAATAATGGGAATACAACAGAATACACCATGCACTTTTCCTTATGACTCATACATATCAAGATACATGAATATATTCAAGACATTACAATATCATAGCAAGATCAGAGTGAGCTTGATGTTGGTAGCTAACTCTCTATTCTTAGACTAGTTGAATAACCTCTACATAGACTCATTGATGCACTAGACAACCTCTTGATCTAATATTGAATATTGTTTTTATATCTTTCATTGCCGGGGAGTTCTTTCTCTTTCTATTTTTCTCCACTTGCTTGTTTGATTCAACAACCTTACATGCTTCAGGTATCTTCTAGCGCTCCATGTAGAATTTCTGCATCATGGGAAATCTTAACTATCTCACCAGCTCATCTTTTGGCCACCCCACATCTTCGCATGATACTGGAAATAATCATTAAAGGATATTTCCCGATGACTCCTTTCTTTCTTCCAATGATTATCTTATTGGTTTCCAGAGCAGTGGGTAAAAATCGAACCAGCATGCACTTGGTAGTATTTTTACTCTGTGTGCTATTGAAAAAACCCGGTATGATGCGCACTTGTTGGAAAACCTTACACTTAGTGAAGTGTGCACAAAACTATGAAATGGGTGAGCACTCCTTGGTGCATGTGTGAAAAACTGGACCCAAAAATTTGGGTGCCAATGGGCTCCCACCACTATTATCTAGCTCATCCTCGAGCCAAGTGCAGAACATCACTTAGGAGGGTAGATTAAGGAATAGTAGTGCATCATTATTCAAAAAAACTATGATGGTGTCCATTGGTTTGAACCAGAACCTACAATGGTGCCTCAATAAAGAACTTCATTTTCTACTTATCTTTTTATTCTGGGATGACTAGATCAAACGAGATGTCTCAGCCAGTCTAATTATGGGGGGTTTTGGTGTAATGACAAAATGTGAGAGGAGGGATGGTGTGAATGGAATTAACGAGAACAATTTTACCCAAATTTCTTGGGAGAGGTTGCAACGACGGCGGGTGGGAAGTGGGTGTCGAAGAGCCATTGAGTAGGGTCTCTCCTTAACAACAAAGGGGATAAATCATGGAAAAAAGTCAAATAGATCTTTCCAAAGGGAGGATGGGAGTAATATTGAGAAGGAAACATGGTGTAGGAATATGGGGATGGTCAACTAAGCCACACCATGAGAGGGGACTGGGAGGATTATAGCGAGAAGAGAAATAAAATCGTGATAGGAGGTGGTAGAGAAAGACACTGGCTATTTAACTGGGGCTGTGAAATATATAGGTGAGAAAGGGTGTGGATGGGGGAAATAAGGAAGCAACAATGTTATGAAGGGGATAATGCGAAGGGAAATAAAGAGGTGACAATATATTGTGAAGGATGGGTGGATCGTTACTGTGGATCGACCGTACTAGAGAGGGTCATCGAAGGATGTGGTACTAGATGTGAATGCGTACTTGCAACATGTACAAATGACTCGTATCAGATTAGATGACCTTTATGGAGAAACAAAGTCATGAAGTTCACTAGGACCCACCTGATGTGTACTGGGAATGTTAGATGATATGAACCCTATGCCACTCAATTGACATCATATGAGTGACTGAGGGGACTTCTTGCACTGTCAAAATGGAAATTATGCTGACTATGAGCTATAATAATTATTGTACAATCTTTGCTAAACATTACTGTACTCATCTGTAAAGCTGAAAAAAGGTTAAATGGCAGTAAACCCTTGGGGGCAGTAAACCCTTGGGGGCCCTTGAGTTTCTTTATTTGTAGAGTATTTCATTTTATGGAACCTGATTCACTGATATAAACTAGCAAAAATGGACTCAACCAACACATGTATAGATTATCATGATGTTGTAAATATATTTTTTCAAATAACAAAGCTAAAGATCTTGGATGGAGGATTTTCTGGTGGATATTAAGATTATGTCATGCCTTTTTTCTATCCTTTTCAACCACTTGAATGAATCATGCCATGATTCAGTCTTCCTTGAGTTCCACAAGCTCATCCAAACTATGTTGGAGGGACTGATCATCGGTCATATGAGCTGAGAGGCTGACCCAAAGTCTTGGGATCACAAATTCTAGTGGCATGACCACCTCCTTTCCATAGATTAATATGAACGGTGTGTGGTTAGTCAACTTTTTGCACATGGTACAATAAACCCATAATACTATGGGGATATGTTGATCCTAGTCATCACACTGCACATTAAAAACTTTGGTTAAGGCATGTTCTAAAATTTTATTGAAATCTTCAGCTGTACCATTATCTTGAGGGTGATAAGGAGAGATCTTTTGGTGATGGATCATGAACTCCTGTGTGATTTTTTGGATGGTCTCGTTCAAAAAATGTGATCCTTGGTCACTCATCAATACCCTTGGGAAACCGAATCTGGTGATAATGTTGTTAAAAATGAAGCACCCCACAGTCTCTTCTATAAAATCCTTCACTGCCACTACTTCATCCCATCTCATTAAGTATATAGTGGCAGTAATAATGTATCACACATGAGTGTGATGTGTAGGCAGATTGATACGCCCAACAAAATCTATTTCCCATTTTTCAAAGGGCTCAAGTGCATTTACTGGGAAGAGTGGGAGCTCATCTCTACAATAGGAATTACCCACGCGTTGACATACCACACACTGCTTGTAGTAGTATTTATCATTTATGAAGAGAGGAGGCCACCAGATCCCTGCACATAGAACTTTGCATGTGATAGCCTTTCTAGCATTATGTCCTCCTGCAATACCTAAATGCGTTTCATATAGGAGGGGGTTCTTTTTGTGTTCTAATGCAAAACAACACAAGATTCCTTTTGCACCTAACTTATACAATTGGTTGGAAATCAACTGATAATCGACACTGTGGGTCACCAGTTGGTGGCGTTGTGTAGGAGTATATGACCTTGGTGCCTGTTTGGTGATGAGGAATTCAACTCTTTCAACTAATTGATTTGGTATGGATTCTACTAGAAAGAGTTGCACATCTGGAATTTCATCATTGAGGCTCTTAACAACTTCTCCTGTCTCAATTCATGGCAAATGATCCGACCCCACATTGTGTTTTCCTAGTTTAACCACAACTTCGAAGTCAAATTCTTGAAATAGTAACAACCAATGTTAGATGCAGCCACCCAATATAGTTTTTTTAACTAAATACTTGTGGGAAGAATGATCAGTGACAGATTTGAAGGTGGACCCTAATAAATAGTGGCAAAAATTTTGCAAGGCATATACCATAGCTAGTCCCTCACACTCGGTTATGGTGTAGTTCCATAATGAAGTAGACTAGATGATAGATATTTCCTTACCTTGGTTGGGAGAGAAAAGTTCCCAATGCAATGGATGAAGCATTGAAGTGGACATATAATAGTTTGAACCAATCCACAAAAATCAGGATGGGCGCAATAACTAGTTTTTCCTTCAAGGTATCTAAGGCCTGCTGACATTTTGAGGTCCATTCATATTTAACATCCTTGTGCACCAAATTTTCCAATGGGGCTGCAATATGAGCATAGTTTTGGATGAGTTGTATGTAGTATCCAGTATGTACCAAGGTTTCACACATCCCCCAATTTGAAGTAGGGTCCAACATATCCAAGATGGCTATAATCTTAGTTGGATCTATGAGAAAGTTGTCTTTACACACAACATGGCCTAGAAAGATACCAAAGGGTGTACAAAAGACACATTTCTTCAAATTCAAAGAGATCTGTAGCTGGTGGAATCGATTCAACATTAGTTGAATGGATTGTATGTGCCCTTTTAATAGAAAGAACACAATCCAATCATCCAAGTATATATCAAGGAAATTGTTGATAAATTCCTTGAAACCTATGACCACTATCTAAGAAAACACTGCGGGGGAATTCTTTAAGACAAAGGTCATGAATGTATATGCAAAGGACCCCCATTAAGTTGCAAATGTGGTTTTATCCCAATATTTCTCTATGATCTGGAGTTGATGATATTCATAGAACCCATCCGTGAATGAGTAAGCCTCTCTACCACCAACATTTTCCAGTACTTCATTTGTGAAAGGGGTTGGGAAATGATCATGGACACATGCTGTGTTGAGACTTCGCAAATTAACACATATCTGAATTTCCCCAATTTTCTTAGGTTGCACAACCATGGGACTAATCCAGTCAGATTCCTCCACATGGACAATGATCCCAACATCCAACATTCGATCAAGCTCTTTCCACACCTTTTCTTTGTACTTTGGGTTTACGCACAATGCCTTTCATCTCCAAAAATCTTCAAGGGAACAAGTTCTCATATTCATTGAGGAGGTCAAGGACCTGAATGACCATCTACTTATCCTAGTAATTTCTAATAATGTCCATCTTGGGTGCTTCTTCTATCCCGATATTGTGCTTCTTAGTTTTTATGGGCCCATTATAGTCTAGCACGGATGTCTTGGTCACCTTTCCCTTTAGTGCGTGTTCCCCTTATGAATTTATGATCTGGATGTTGTTGGGTTCTTCATCATCAATATCGTCTAAATCAATCTTCCAATAATGTAATGCCTCGTTCATTTTAGCCAATGGATGATGGTATGAGAAGAACACTCTGGGTCCGTCAGCCTTTGGTTGCTGATGAAAAATGAATTCTTTGACCTGACTGAGTGATTCATTGAGAACCAAGTCTGCAACGGTGAACTCGAAAGTCAACAAAAACTAGGAACTCATATGGGTCCACTCACTTGTTTGATTGTTGAGTTCCTCTTGAATATACCAACTTCACGGAACCATGTCCATGGTATGGAAAAACCAATGGACCCATTGGGTTCGAGGGTTGTTCTTAGCAGTCCAACTTTATTCACATAATGAGATATGTTCATGAAGTTCCTTTGTGCCTATATATTGGTTGGTTAATTCAAAGTTGGCGATAAGATGGAATCAAACTTTGATAAACTCGACTACCTGCTCCCAACTATGAACATTATAGCAATGGTTCTCCCACCATTGTGATGGGGTCCCTCAAACCATGAAATCCATGGCCTAAAGTCTATGGTCAGTGGGAACTATTTTCTCCATATGTACTAGGAATGTCTCCACAAGCCTGGTGCCATCAAATAGTGGAGCATTAGAAAGCTCCAACCCGATCCATCACACAAATTTAGTTATTTATGCATACCTTTGTGTGGAAACCTAATAGAGCTTATTCTTCCATCTCTCCAAGGAATCAACAGAATATGTGTCATACGATTTTATGCTCCTCCTACTTAATTCTCCATCTACGGTGGGTTTGATGCAGTCCTCTCTGCTCCCCGTGATCTTGTAAATATTTTTCAATGGCTAAGATTTGTGCATCCTCATCTATAGGCTCATTATAGTGGTCTCCCTCATGTGGATCCATTGGTGTGACCACATGCAGAGTGTTAGTTTTGAAGGACATGTGCCTCTTATTTAAGTTAAACACCTCATTATTTTCAAAGGCCTCGTCAATTCCCAGTAATGCAGGATAGGGATCAGATGTTGGATTACTGAGACGGGGGGTGAATCAATGATAGAGCAATTTAATCCTTTTTCACCATAAAATGTAAGTGTTATATCAATGTAGAATTATCATCCAATACTTTTAGAGTAAATAAACAATGAAAAAATAAGCAATCACACACATACACAATACACCAGTGTTTTACGTGGAAACCCAAAGCGGGAGAAAACCACAAAATGCTTTTTCTTATATGTCTTTAAGAATTATATTCATTGGAAGCACCAACTTATTTTTTTTTCCAGTTGCAACTGGAAGGAGGATCCAACCCCCTATTTTCTCAGGCTACAACTTGAGGGAAGCTCCAACTCCCCAATTCTCTGGCTACAACCAAAAGGAGGCTACAACCCTCTATGTTCTCCGGCTACAACTGAGAGGTGGCTACAACCACCTGTCCTTGCCTCATCCAACCACCCTAACGTATAAGTAGAATGATGGAACCACTATCACACTATCACTGTGAGATATACCATTGTAACAACCTATACCAATCAACCTGTACCATAAACAAGTGCATCAACCATGCATCAACCTATACCAAACAACCTGCAATTAGCCTGTACCATAAAGAAGTGCATCAACCATGCACCAACCTACCTCAACCTGTACCATCAACGAGTGCATCAACCATGCACCAAATATGTACCAATAATGCATCAAATACACATAAAATATGAATAATCACATGATAAACTATACACCTCATGTATGTGCCAACTCATCAACTACTTATCTCAACCATGTACCCAACATGTACCTCAACCAAAAGTCCTCATCAATTTCATCATCCAAATCTGATTTTTAACTCTGTAATAGACCTAGTGTATATGATCACATACCTGTAAACCTTCCTTAACTTTAACAACAAGAGACTAGCATTTTCATCAAACTTTACTTTAGTCTCACATGAGTAATTTTGGATTAGTCAAAAACCCTAACTTGAAATAATCATAACTATGTACTTGTAATTAATAAATGTATGAAAATAGTACACAATGTTCTTCAATGTCTTTTATGCAATTCCTCCAGATTTCACTACTTGGAACCTCTCAGAAAATGAGTTATAGTAAAAATGGCATACCTTGTTGAATTCTGGCTTATTCTAGAGAGAGAACTTGTAGAGCATGCCCTGAACATAATATTCGTTGTATGGATATGAAAACTGTACAAAGAATACTTCATAATGTACTCTAACCAATACATTTTATCTTACTGAATTTGGATCTGTTATGAAGAAGTTATGACGTTTTTACCCAAAACACATGTTTTAGACTAGTTTCAGGACTAGCAAGAAACCCTATTTTCCACGGCGTGTAACCCCAAAAATACAACGACCCAAAAGATGAAATTTGTATCAAATATACTTGGATATGTTTCCTCAATGGCCTCCCAGTTTCACGGTCTGAATCATTCTAGAAAAAAAAAGTTATTGTGAAAATGGTGAGACGACCTATAAATAACATACCTTAGAAAGCATCATCAAAATTTTTTATCCTCCCTTGAATTTCGGCCTTCTTTACTTCACTTTCCCTCTGAAATTCAGCTTACATATCCTTTGGTTACCTCAATCACTTGTAGATATTCAATATTCTCAAGTGTGAATAAAATGAGAGAGCCTTTCCTCTTATTTATACTTTCATGTAGCTTCCTCAAGGGGTTACCTTTTAACCATCTTAACCCACTTTCCTTATTTTAGGGTTAACCCACTTCTAACCACTTGTCTACTTAGTAATTTATCCATTAAATTTATTATTTAAATAATT
>SNQJ01S0089333.1:65135-78092 GCA_010110895.2 Picea sitchensis
ATATCAAAACGCGTAACATTATCCATCAAACAAACTTGGGTCCATTACCCAAACCTGGGTTCTCCAACTTCACATGGCCATAACTCTCTAACCGTGAGGAGTTATGTGACATTCCACATACCACAGGTAATGACATGCCATGTACTATCCATATAGAATATTCTTACCTTCAAATATATTAAAACTCATACCGTTATATATCAAACAAACTTGGGTCCATTACCCAAGCCTTTGTGCTACCAGAATTCGCTACCAAACTTTCTCCAAGGGTTGACATCAATCACTAAGGGTTGACATCAATCTACAATATCACTCTCCAATGGTTGGCATCAATGAAAACCAAAAATCCATACCAATTGTCCATCAACCTAAGCCAATTGTTTGAAAATCTCGCCCTTTGGCATTGATGGCAACACCAACATTGATGGAAACACTTAGTAATGATAAATTTCATGATTCTACTCATCATCAATGTTTCTATCTCTCCCCCTTTGACATCAATGGAAAAGGGTATCTCCCTTTAGGGATACTCCCCCTCACTAAACTCTCCTTGGGGCTGTTCCCCCTGTCTACATGCCTCTGTGCTCTCTCTCAGAGCATTTCTATCCTGCATCTGATAAATATCTCCCCCTTTTTCATCAATGGAAAATGAATCTTTTCATCTAGGGCTTCTCCCCCTAACTGAACTGACCTTGGGGATACTCCCCCTGACTGGAATATTCCTGAAACTGATCTCCCAACTTAAATTGTCCTCTTTATGGTGCTTCCTCATGTAAATCTAAGACATATAAGATAAGCATTCAAAAGAATTCATTTTGGAGTAGAAATTACTTTGAGTTTTTGACGAAGATACTCAAAGGCTTCCCGTGGAAGTGGTTTTGTAAATATGTCTTCCACTTGTTCTTTTTTGCCCACATATTCAACTCTGATGTTCTTCTCTACAACCTATTCCCGTAGAAAGTGATACTTGATTGGAATGTGCTTCGTCTTGGAGTGCATCACCGGGTTCTTTGAGATACTGATGGCACTTGTATTATCAAAATAGATTGGAATGAGATCATCACAATCAACCTTTATATCTGTCAGAGTTTGTTTAATCCATAGAACCTGTGTACAACATATTGCTGCTGCAATATACTCTTACTCGGTTGTAGATAAGTGTACTGATGATTGTTTCTTTCTTAACCATGATACTAAACACTCACACAAGTAGAACACTGCTCCGATAGCGCTTTGTTGGTCATCAATGAAACTTGCCAAATTTGCATTTGTGTAGGAAATAAGTGATAGATCCTTTCCTTTTGGATACCATAATCCAAAATCTTATGTTCCTTTGAGATATCTGAAAATCCTTTTCACTGCTAATACATGTGATTCCTTTGGTGTTTCTTGAAATCGTGCCACCTGTCCAACTGCCTCCATTACATCTGGTCTAGATGTTGTCGCATATAGTAAGCTACCAATCATTGACCTATATTGTCTCTGGTCTATAGACTTTGAATCATCATCTTTGATCAACTTGCAACTGGTTTGCATAGGAGTGGTAACTAGTTTGCAATCTTCCATTCCGAACCTCTTTATCATTTCTCTGATATACTTAGTTTGAGAAATAAAAAATCCTTGGTTGCTTTGACATATCCGAAGACCCAGAAAGAAGGATAGTTCTCCAAGTAATGACATTTCAAACTCATTATTCATATCCTTTTCAAATTTCTGGCTTAACCTATCATTAGTACTTTCAAAAACAATATCATCAATATAAATTTCAATTAATAAAATACTACCTTGAGTTACCTTGATGTAGAGGTTGTTGTCTGTGCTTCCTTTCCATAGTTCATAGGGAGTTTTGTCATTTTTTTTTCTGAGCATTAATCTGTTTTGAATGTGAACTGTTGTATGCACTGCATGTGTCCAAAAAATATCTGTCAATTTGGAATCCATTAGCATTGTTCGAGACATTTCCTATGTAATTATCATCCCTTATTATAATGTTCCTTTGTCTCTTAACCAATATATGAATCCATTCTTTTGTCCACTATCATATATCTATCCAAACCTGATAAGTATTCTTACAAATCCATCTATGTCCATATTGTCCAAGACTCCACTTGCACAACTATCCATAATGTTGACCCATTTATCACTATACTATCATGAAGTCTTGATTAATCTATCAAAATGTAATTCTGCTATCTGACTGCTCTAGATCTGTCTTCTCAAACTATGCAAGCTACTTGAAGGATGGTTCTTTGATCTGTCACAACTATCGCATATAATCCTCCTGTCTAATATTCATATTACTTGGGAGTCTCTAAGCCGGATGGCTCAGAACAATTCCTGCTCTGATGTGTATTCATCATCATCTTCATTGGTCAATTCATCATCTCTCTAATATATGACTTCTTTATTATGTCTGTGGATTCATCCTTCACTACAATGCCTGGAAGTACAATCTCTTGAACCTGTTCCTTATTTACATGTCCTTATTTTCTTTTAGTTGTTTTCCAAACCTTTTTGTATCTGACATCTTTCTTTTTCTATGTAGAATTTTCTTCATCTCTTTTTATTTCCAATCTTGTGATCTCTGGGACCTCATGTTTGTTCACTTGTTCTTCATGTTTTCTTATCCATACTTTCTTATATTTGATATCAGTGTTCTCTTTCATGGAAGTATCGATCATACTTCTACAATCACTAACTATGTGTCCACAATTATGAAATTTGTAACATTCAATGTTACGTGGGGCCACATATGCACTTCTTTCTTGAACATTTATTTTATAATCCCCGCAATCTACAACCTTATGTACAAAATTAGTACAATAAAAACAATGACCATGAAAGAAATTTGCATACTTGGGAGTGAATGTTGTTCTTTTTGGTGTAGTCCTTCTGAATTTCTTCCTTGATTGATAATGATAATGATAATGATTGAAGATTCTTTGTGTCTTGAACATGAATGGTCTTCTTGAAGATGTATCTTCAATAGTTTTCTTAGATTATGGTTGACCATGATTCCTTCCTTTGAGTACTTCTGCATAACTCTTTCTATTTTCTTCATTCTTCTTTTATAGCAACCTTGAGTGCTTCTCTTCATTCTCTATAAATGACGTAGGTGTTTCTGTCTCTTCAACGTTATTGTTGAGCTTGACGATTTTACTTCTCAATGTGACAACTTCTTCATCAAGTTTCTCAACCTATTCTTCTCTCTTCATTATATGAGACTTCATGACTTCTTCTGTTCTTTTCGCTTATTCAAGATGAATTTTTAATGTGATTATTTCTTCTTCAAGTCCTTTCTCTTCTTGACCAAACTCTGCCTCAAGCTAATTTAGATCGTTAATTCTTTCCTTAAGATGATATGTCAATATCTTCTCTCTCATTTCCGCTTCTTCCTTCTGTGCTTCTATGTTGGCTTCCAAATACTTCTTTTGATATTCAAGATTTTCTTCGATATTTCTAGCTTCTTCTAGCTGAGTTCTTAAGTTCTCGATGACCTATTGTGATTCTTCAAAAATCTGAACACTTTCCTTTTGTTTCATCAATTCTTTCTTGAGTGACTTGTTTTCTTCTCTTAGTTCATCTAAAGCACTAATAAATTTTTCTTCATAATTGTCTTCCTTTTCAATTATTTTTTCTCTCTCATTTCCTTCATGGCATTCTATTTCAAGGTGTCCACGTTTTTCACAATTAAAGAAAAACAACATACCTCTGGTGATTATGTATTCTTCATCTTTTGAATTTGTTTGACATGGTGAACATATTTCTTCTTGATATGTATATGCATCTTCTTTGGCATTTTATGAATCTATGATGAGTGAAGAATATATGTCATGTAAATTATCCCAAAGTTCTTTGGATGATGAATATTTACCAAAATTTTCTCTTACCAGATTAGGTAATCCTTCCTAGATGAAATCCATTGCTATTTTGTTATTGTTCTTCAATTCCTTCTTGGTTGTAGTCTTTTCCCTTTTTGAACTATCATATCCTGTAACAACTGAGAGCCAAATATAATGTCCCTTTTCTTGTAAAAATACTTTCGTCCTTCTGCTCCACAACTCATACTTAAAACCATTCTGACCATTAAACATTGGTAGTCCATTCTCAGAATAATCCATGATCTCCTTCCAGTGGTTAAACTGTTTCCTAAAGGAACTGGCTCTGATACCAATTGTTGGATTACAGAGAGGGAGGTGAATCAGTAATAGATAAATTTAATCCCTTTTCACCATAAAATGAAAGTGTTATATCAATGTAGAATTATCATTCAATAGTTGCAGAGTAAATAAACAATGAACAAATGAGAAATCACACATATACACAATGCAACAATGTTTTACGTGGAAACCCAAAGTGGGAGAAAACCACGAAATGCTTTTTTTTATATGTATTTAATATTTACATTCATTGGAAGAACGAACTTCCTTTGTTTTCCAACTACAACTGGAAGGAGGCTCCAACCCCCTAGTTTTTCAGGCTACATCCTGAGGGAAGATCCAACTCCCCAATTCTCTAGCTACAACCCCCTATGTTCTATGGCTACAACCGAAAGGTGGCTACAACCACCTGTCCTTGCCCCTTCCAACCGCCCTGACATATAAGTAGAATGATGGAACCACTGTCACACTATCACTGTGAGATATACCACTGTAACAACCTATACCAATCAACCTGTACCATACACAAGTTCATCAACCATGCATCAAATTGTACCAAACAACCTGTAATCATACTGTACCATAAACAAGTGCATCAACCATGCACCGACCTGTACCTCAACCTATACCATCAGCGAGTGCATCAACCATGAACCAAATATCTACCAATCATGCATCAAATACACATAAAATATGACTCATCAATATGTACCAACATTATAAACTATAAACCTCATGTATGTGGAAACTCATCAACTACTTGTCTCAACCATGTATCCAACATGTACCTCAACCAAAAGACCTCATCAATTTCATCATCCAAATCTTATTTATAACTCTGTAATAGACCTGGTGCATATGATCACATACCTACAAACCTTCCTTAACTTTAACAACAAGAGACTGTTGGCATGCTTACAAGAAGAGTGTGCTTGTCATTGATGGAAAGAAAAGAAACAACGATGGAATGTCTATAGGAAAGAACAACAAAAATGATGACATGATTACTGGTAGAGTGTGCAATCAAAGCTCAAGAGAAATAACATAGAGTTGCACGCAGAGAAAAAGTGTGCGCTAGGGTCGAGGTTAAAGCTCAAGAGGAATAGCTCAGAGCTTCACACAGAGAACAAGTGTGCACTAGGGTAGAGGTTAATTCCATTACCAAATATTAGGAGAGATAGCATTCTCATAAATGCAGATGAGACCCAAAGTCATCAGGACTTGTAGAATATTTGACACTTAGAAATTCTTCCAAGTCGGGAGGATGCATAAGCTCAAGAGGAGGAACAACAATGGTTGTTGGATCACTAATCCTAAATTCCCGATGTCCATTAAATCAAAGTTCAGTGACTAGAGGAAGCATAGAGGATAAGTATAGATCTGATCCCTTGGATCCAAGTGCCGAGGACCAACAGTCGTCGGATCTAGTATAACTGTGAAGAGGATAATGATCGAGAGCCATCCTCCAACTCCACGAAATGAGAAGTCACAATGAGATCTGAGCTATTGGATCTAGAGGACACATGGTGAGAGATCAACATTTCGCTGATTGAAAAGTCAAAGGTAAGAGTTGTAGGAACTCGCAATGTCCGAGTTCGCGAGTCGATCTAGACTGTTAGATCATGGGGAGTTGTGAACCATTGATCTGATGCTCTAAAATATCGAGAAGGCAGGAGGAAAATACCCAAGGAGCTGGGAGCCACAAAAATACTAGCCGTTCATCTAGGAAGGACATGTGGTAGTCGATAAAGCAGTTTCAAAAAATCGGAAGGCGAAAGAAGGGAGGTGAGTAGTCCTCCAAATTCATGAAATGCGAAGTCCCGATATGATATGAGCCGTCAGATCATTGAGGATCATGGGACATTTCTATGGAGCAGGTTTCAGAAAACCAAAAGTCTGGAGAAGGGAGGTGAGTAGTCCTCTAAATTCACGAAATGCGAAGTCCCGATAAGATCTAGATCGTTGGATAACAGAGGATTGTGGGTCGTCGATCTGACATAGAGTGCTGAATCAGGAATCAGGAGTTGGAAGAGTCAGGGTTGGATCATGTTCAAACACTCGACATGTAAGGTCACGATTTGATCACAACCATCAATCAAAGGGAGAGCATGGACCATTGATCAGGCACGACGAAGTTCACAAGTTCATGAAACGTGAAGCACCCTTTTGCTTAGCCCCTGGTCACAACCAAGGTCACATCAAAAAAAAATTAAGGGAGGAGATAGGATGTCTCTAGGATCCACTTCGCATATCATTGAGATCATGAAGTGCCCATTTGATTAGCGAGTGGTCACAACCAGTGGTCACGTTAGTGAATGTTAAGGGAGGATCTAGCATGTCGCTAGGCTCCACATTAGAGATCACGAGTTGGGAGAATCGAGGAAAATCATAGATGAATATTCGATGTCTGAGATTGCGAAGTGCCTTTTGGTCAAGCTTGTGGTCACAACTCATGGTCACGTGAAAGGAAGGGGCTTAGCTAGAAAAGCGTGCACCCACTATGTAGTTTTCTCAAAAAGGGAAAAGGCACCAAAGGCATGAGCACGTATAGGTTCTATGGGTAACTTCCAGAAACCACTGATTGTTTATGCCAGAGAATTCGAAGAGGCTTCAAGGTGATCGCTAGAGAAGTTGAAGATACTCGAGGTAACTATCAATGGAATGAAGTCTCATCATAGAGACAATTGACAGATGGAAAAGTGTGGAAGTATGTAACTGCAACATAGAGGATAAGCTCGACTGTGACAGAGAAGATGAAGAGTTTCACTTCCAGAGAAGTCAAAGAATCTCAGGATAATCCACTAATGACAAACATACTCAGCATAACTGCCAAATAATACGATGAGTTGCGTGGACGATCTGGCAGAGGAAATTTCATGATAAATATACACAGAATAGAGAAGAGATGGTTGTTGTTGTGGAGAGTTATTCATGCAGGTATAAGCATGATGTGTGCAAGAGATGAAACACATAGGAGAGGCGTAGTGCATTGAATGGAAATAATGCATAGAGAATAAAGCGCAAGGATGCGTGGAGGAGTACACTGATGCAGGCAGAGCAGAGAAATGTAGCAGAACAATGATGAGACTGGTAAGACATTGATAAATACTATATCACTATAATAGAGTCCAGTAAGAAAATATTTATATATCAGGGTGGTAGGGTGGTTCTAGGGAGAATAGTTTTCCTCAGAGTTTCAAGTGGGTGCTTGAACATAGGGAGTTGTAGCTTCCATCTAGTTGCAGCCAGAAAAATCAGGGAGGTAGGGTGGTGAAAGGGAGAACTATTGTTCTCTGTTATGCAGGTTGGTGCCTGTGTGACTGGAAGTTGGTGCTTCCATCCAGTTGGTGCTAGAACACTCAGGGAGTTGGTGCTTCCTTTTAGTGGGTGCTAGAGAAACCAGAGATTTGGTACTCTCAACAAGTTGCAGCTTGTAAAACAGAGGTGGTAGCCTGATAATGAGTTGGTTATCATAAGAAAGATAATGTACAAAAAATAAAGATTACTTATCATATCAAGAAGAAGAGGTTTTTCCCTTTATGGGTTTCCTCAAGAAATGTCTGTCTCTGTATATTTTATGTGTGTGATTGATGTTGAATATTCTATTGCTTACTTCCCTACATTATTGTGATTGTCATTAAGTGTTCTGTAAAGAGTTTAAAATGGGCATAATTTTTTAATCACAGTAAAAATTGATTCACCCACCCCTCTCAGTTGTCCAACAATTGGTATCAGAGCTGGTTCCTTTTATCTAAGGGCATATCCTAGAGCTTAAACATGACTAGCCATGAAGGAACTTCAACCAATAAGGCCCCCCTATTCAATGGAACAAACGTTGCCTTCAGGAAAGTTAGGATCAGAACCTACGTAATGGATTTAGGTGTAGACGTCTGGGATGTGGTAGAGATTGGTTATGTAAAGCCGATTATACTAGCTAATAAGGATGACAAGATAGAATTCAGCTTCAACGCTAAGTCTATGAATGCTATTCTGAGTGGGATTGCAAAAGAAAAATTTGTAAAAGTTATACACTTAGAAACTTCCAAAGAAATGTGGGACAAACTCATTAGCAGTTATGAAGGTAATGAGAAGGTTAAGGACGCCAAGCTTCAAACCTATAGAGTAAATTTTGAACAGATAAAGATGAAAGAGGATGAAACTGTTGGGAAGTACTTTATGAGAGTTGAAGAACTAGTAAATGAAATGAAATCACTTGGTGAAAAAATTGAGGAAGCCTCTTTAGTTCATAAAATTTTGAGATCTCTGCCAGATAGGTTCAACCCAAAGGTTTCTTCTATAGAAGAACTTAATGATCTAAAATCTTTGGCTTTTAATCAACTTCTAGGAACGTTGACTGCATATGAAATGAGGATAGTTAAAGATAAACCCACCTCTAGAGAAGCATCATTTAAAGCAGATAAGAATGAGGATTCTGAGACTGATGAAATTGAAGAAAAATTTGTGAGATGACTAAAGAAAGGATCAAGAAAGTACCAAGGAAAATTTCCCTTCAAATGTTTTAACTATGGAAAGATAGGTCACTTTGCATATAAGTGTCCACACAAGAAACATGATTAGAATTTTGAAGGTGAAAAGAAGTACAAACCCAAGAGATTTGGTAAAAGAAAAGTTTATGTGTAAACAATGATGACTCTTCAAAAGACACAGATAGTGACTCTTCCTGTGAAGACAAGATTAATGAATTTATGCTTATGGACAAAGAGGATTATGATAATAAAATCACAGGAAGTGATGTTGACAATGAAGAAGCTGTGGTTGAATTGGAAGGAGAACTGATCAGTGATCTAGAAGAAATTGCTTGACTCAGATCTAAGAAGAAAAATAAAAAACAATTGATGATACAGTTCGAGAAAGACAATAAAGAACCTGATAAAGACTTTTCCTTGCTAAAAGTGGAATTAGAAGAGGCAAAGAAAATAGAAGACATTTTGAAACAACAATTATCAGAAACGAAGGCAAGATGTGAAGCCTTGGAAGAAGAGGTAGTAAAAACTAGAAAAGATATGGAGAACTTTAAAACATTGTATCTCCAAAATATTCCAAGCATTAAAGCCATCGCAAAACTAAATGACATTCTGAGAAAACAAAGATCTCCTTTATTGAAGACTAGTTTAGGTTATGTAAATGGTTCAAGCAACAAACAACGAGAAAGAAAAGAGCCAGTAAAGATGATCAAGTTCCAAGTCAACAGACAAACAAACCATGAGAGTACTCTGTCACCAAAAGCTAATAAAGACAAGATGATCCCTGATAAAAAACAAAGAGATCAAAATATGGAGCAACAAATGCCAAGAAGAAGGCCATCCTTCAGGTATCAAAATTTCTACCAAACTTTCTTCCATGGTTATTGTTTTTACTGTTCTAATTTTGGTCATAAGATTGCAAATTGTCAAATTAAGTTTAGAGACATGAAACTGAGGAGGTCAAGAAATAAACAATATTTAAAACATAGAACTAAGAAGCCAATGAATAGACAATGTAGCACCGATCACTTTGACCTATTGAACAATGAGATTGAATGTTATAACTGTCATAACTTTGGCCACAAAGCTGCAAACTGCCATCTGAAAAAATACAAGGCAGATCCAAGGATAAATCCTTTAGCTAGAAATGCCAGCACATGGAAAAAGAAATATAGTGAAAAATGTGGTCTAGTACTTTTAGCTCAAAAACAAAAAGACCCCTGGTATATAGATAGTGGATGTTCCAAGCACATGACTGGAGACAAGGATACATTTCTTTCTATAAGTAAAAGCAAAATAGGGAATGCAACCTTTGGAAATGATGAACCAGGTAAAATCAAGGGTAAAGGGATGGTGAGTTTGAGTAATGGTAAAGGAAAAGCCCATGATGTTTTATTTGTAGATGGACCAAAACATAATTTGAAAAGTGTAAGTCAAATGTGTGATAGAGGATGTGAAGTGGTGTTCACTTCCAAGGATTGTAAGATAAAGTCTGTAAACTTAGGACAAGTGGTGGCTAAAGGCATAAGGACAGAAAATAATGTATATGTGCTAAAAGAAGATAAATAAGAATGTCATCTAAGAAAACATGATGAAATCTGGTTATGGCATAGGAGACTTGGACATCTAAACTTTGAACACTTAATGAAGCTCAAAAATCTTGAGGCAGTAAAAGATCTTCCAAGAATATCAAAGCCACAAGACTCTGTGTGTAAACCCTTCCAAGTAGGAAAGATAACCAGGACACAATTTAAATACAAGAGCTCTACTTCAACAAAGGAACCACTCCAATTAGTTCATATGGATTTATGTGGACCATCAAGACAGGAAGGCACAGGGAAGGAAAGCTACTTTATGCTGATCATTGATGATTACTCCAGACTTACTTGGGTTGATTTTCTCAAAGAAAAAGATGAAGCATTTGAGAAATTTAAAATATGTAAGGCTTTAACTAAGAATCAAACATGAAAGAGGTTAAAGGAAGTAAGATCAAAAAAAGGAGGAGAATTTATGTCAAGTGATTTTAAGGAATTCTGTGATAAACATGGGATCAAGAGATAATACACAATCCAAGGAATTCCACAACAAAATGGAGTAGTTGAGAGGCAAAATAGAACAATGCAGTAAATGGCCAAGTCAATGATGAATGAGAAGAACATTGGTCAAACTTATTGGGTTGAAGAAATACACACAACGGTCCATATTCTTAACAAAGCACACCTAATACCACATAGTGACAAGATATGGAAGACTTGCTTCAATCAAACAGTTCAAAGTCTTTGGAGTAAGTTCTACATAAATAATAATAATGAAAACCTTGGCAAGTATGATGACAGAGCTGATGAAGGCATCTTCTTAGGATATGCTACCAATAGTAAAGGATATAGATGCTTTAATAAAATATTTCATAAATTAGTTGATTGCATTGATTTAAAGGTTGATGAAGGATTCCCAATAAGAGAGGTGAGAAATATTGAGTCTACTACAGAGGACACAATTGAAACTGAAGATGAACAAGTCCAAGAATCAGATGGAGAAGAGACACCTAGAAAAGAAGTGTCAGGACAACAATCAACATCAATCCTTCCTCGAGAATTACTCAAAAGAATCATCCTGAAAGTCAGATAATTGGTGAGAAATACAAAGGTGTACAAACCAGGAAAAGGATAATCAAGGACACTGAACAATCACATATAGCCCTCATATTCATAGTGGAACCCAAGAACTTTAATGAAGCCATTAAAGATGTAAATTGGTTAAAATCAATGGATGAGGAACTAGATCAGATTGAAAAGAATGACACTTGGGAACTCGTTCCTAGGCCAAAAAATAAAAATGTAATAGGATCAAAATGGGTCTACAAAAATAATATGAATGAGAAAGGAAATATTGTAAGAAATAAGGCTAGATTGGTCTGCAAAGGATATGTTCAAATAGAAGGACTGGAATTTGATGAAACATTTGCACTAGTAGCAAGATTAGAAGCTATCAAAATGTTTCTTTCTTATGCTTGTCATAAACAGTTTAAAGTTTATCAAATGGATGTCAAGTCATCTTTTCTAAATGGAGATCTAAAAGAAGAAGTCTATATGGAACAACCATAGGGTTTCCAATTGTCTGATAACCCCGACTTTGTCTGCAAGCTAAAGAAATCCTTTTATGGGTTGAAACAATCTCCTCGTGCTTGGTATTACAGACTAGATAAGTATCTTCAAGACAAAGGGTTCAAGAGAGGAACAATTGACAACAATCTATATATCAAAATAGAGGGTAATTATTTGCTCATTGTGTTGGTCTATGTAGATGACATCACCTTCAGAAGCAATAATTATTCATTGGTACAATGGTTTGCTTCTGCCATGCCATCTGAATTTGAAATGTCTATGATAGGGGAACTGCCATTTTTTCTTGGTCTGCAAATTACTTAGAGGTCTGATGGATTATTTATTTCTCAGGAGAAATATCTAAGAGATATGTTGAAAAGGTTTCAAATGGAAGATTCCAAACCTATGAGCACACCTATGGTCATTGGATGCAAGTTAATAAAGGATGATGAATCACCTGATGTTGATTAGAGTTCATATAGGTCTATTATAGGTAGCCTATTGTACATCAAAACATCCCATCCAGACATAATGCATGTTGTTGGAATGGTATGAAGGTATCAGGCTGCACCTAAACAGAGTCATTTGTTAGTTGTCAAAAGAATATTAAGATACTTGAAAGGAACAATGGACTATGGCCTATGGTATCCTAGGAATCAAAATTTTCAACTATCAGTCTATTCAGATGTTGATTGGGATAATTGCATGGATGAAAGGAAAATCATGAGTGGAGGTGCATTCTTCTTAGGAGATTCCCTTGTATCATGGTTGAGCAAGAAGTAAGGTTCAATTTCCTTATCGACTATAGAAGATGAGTACATTGCAACTGCCACTTGTTGTACCCAAGTATCATGGATGATTCAGACAGTTGCAGACTTGGAGGTAAAATATACAACACCGATCCTAATTCATTATGATAATACTAGTGCAATCAATGTGTCAAAGAATCCTGTATTTCACTCCAAGACCAAGAATATACCCATCAAGTGTCACTTCTTGAGGGAACTGTTAATATTTATGCCATTATTATAGTTCTTTTCATTTCAATAGTTAAGAGCATCAGAAGAACAAGATCACTGAGAAATACACATTCACAAGAGACACAACATTTATCCTGGGAAACCCTCTAGGGGAAGAAAACCCAACAAAAACTTTCTTATCATAAATTGCCAATACAATGCTCAAGAGATAACTCAAACCAATATAGAT
>SNQJ01S0089334.1:0-17981 GCA_010110895.2 Picea sitchensis
AACTCAAAAATTTTGGACTCTAAGCCATTGCTTTAAGATAGATCACTTCATATATGTAATTCAAACCTGGAAAAAAAACAGAATTCAAAAATTAAAAATTTACAATTCAAACATGCAAAATAATACATAATTCAAAAATTGTGATTAAAAAAAAATTGACATACATACCAACAGAGTTAAATCTCATCCTCCAACATACTCTTTCCCACAAAATATATTGTAAACATAATTTCCACCAAATATAATTTAGACATATGTAACAATAAAAAAAACAATAATAAAAAAACAAATAACACATAAATAAATTGTGAGTTAGAGTTAGATAATAATCTAAAAATAAATATAAAATTGTTTATGAAGAAATTTCACAAATCTCCATATTAATTCATTCTTCCAATGCAATGTTTATCTCATGTGGATAATGTCTCAAATCCTTCAAGTTAAATTTTCCTTGTGGATAAGGTCTCAAATCCTTCAGGTGAAATTCTCATCCCACTTGATGTTATTGTGTTCTTGGTAAAACAAATTGTGAGTTAGAGTTAGATAATAATCTGAAAATAAATGTAGAACTATGTATGATGAAAATTCACAAATCTCCATATTAAGTCATTCTTTCAATGAAATACTTATCTCCTTGTGGATAAAGTTCCAAATCCTTCAGGTGAAATTCTCCTTGTGGATAAGATCTCAAATCCTTCATAAATTCTCATCCTAGGTGATGTTATTTGATCATATTTACACATCAATAAAATATTAATTTCCTCAGCAATAAAATACTTCTCTCTTCTTCTTCAGTCGTCATATAATCAAATTCCACAATGTCCTTTCAAACTAAAGGATTCATAAATCTCCATATTAATTCATTCTTCCAAAAAACTACTTATTATATAAAAAAGTTCACAAATCTCTATTTTAAAAACCATTCTTCCAGAAAATACTTATCTCCTTTTTCTGCAGTGGAATAGAAATTCTCATATAATCTTGCGTGTACATGAAGAAAACACAAATCTGCACATGTATATTAAGTCATTCTTCAAAAACCATTTAAATTGGATGTATTCATATTAGATATAATGAAATTCTCTTTGAAATTATGTGTGCTCTATCTCACATATACAGTATGTGTTAGCTCACATATACAATATGTGTGAGCTTATTTGTAAATCTAATTGAATGTTGGTTTTTGTGATTTGTAACCAATATAGTTAAGAGTTTGACAATACCCTGGAAATAAGGAATTCACTTCGTTGTATGTAGAAAACTCAAATTTTTCCATACTACGTCATTCTTGGACAAGAAAACAAGGAATGCAATCGAGGAAAATTTAAAAACTTTCTCTTTTCTGATGTGGGATAGAGTGTGTTATCAAATATTCAAATGTTCAAGTTCAAAAGTAGGTGTTCATTGTTGTCTTGAATGTACACCATTTAAGTTTATGGTTATCTTGAATGTACACCATTTAAAACAACGATAAACTTATCTAGGAGTTCTATATATTTAAAAATAATTGATCAAAGCGTTGAATAGGAAAGGTTAAACTAAAAATTTGAGAAAAAAAATTGATAAAAGTCAAAAACATACATTTATGAATCATCTTGAATGGACACATCCTCCCCAAATCTGGGTTCTTCCTCCGCTTCCTCCTCAATCCCAATCTCCCTCCCAAACACACTCTGAGGTACTCTCTTCTCAACATTAGCCTATATAACACATTTCAAATTTTGAAATTTTGAAAAATTAAATTTAAATGATTATAACACATTAAATTTAAATGATTTTAAGACATTAAATGATACCTGTGAACTCTCACCCTCCTAAAACTCTCCCAATGAGAATTGAGACAAGTTTGCCCAAGTAGTAGGAGATGGAATAAGGATCTATAAACAACATAACTAAGAACTAAATCTAGGATTCCATGTGTTCACAATTATAAAAAATTATACATGTTGTTGATCTCTTATTCAAAAGAGTGGAGATTGAACAACTATTAAAAAAAACATACCTGATTCAACCCATCCAAATTTAAACGTGTGGAATCAAGTCCCCTACTTACTGGAGATTCATTTAACATATCTCCAAATTGCAATTAATAGCAATAACAACTCGATTATTTCTATAGATACAATAATATTTAAATCTAGAATTAGAAGTAAACTATCATAAAATGCGTTAAAAATTTCCTAACTAGAACACATACCAATCTGCGGTTCGGGTCATCATTCTGAATGACCTTCTTCCAACCATCTCGACAAAAAATTTCATACTCCAAAACATCTTCTGCTGACATGGTATTTAAATATGCATTTTTTTTATAAACAAATGTGGCCGAGAAATTGGCTTCCGCTTGCTGATGGTTCATGCCAACATCAACACCATAAAAAATCACTTCCAAATTTTCCCCAATTGCAGTCTTGGCCTCTTTTCCAACCTCTGATGTAGCCTGCAACTCTGAATGTGAATCAAATTCTCCTATTGGTAAAGGTACTAAATTTTGTGGAGGCCTCGACAATGTTGCACTTTGATATGCCCCTTTGCGATCATATGTACGTCATTTACCAGTCCCATAATATTTGGACCATAGACTAGTATAATCAAGGTGCATGTGCAAGAAACACTCTGCAAAAAAGTATGTTGCAAAATAGTGTGGAACCTCATCGTTCCATGGAAATTTCTCATATGACTTCAAAAATATGTTATATACATGTCCTGCAATGTCAGGGTGCTTAAAATATTGCACCTTCAACATCTTTCTCTTTGGGATCTCTTTGAAATTGAACATCGAAATGGTGTCTTCTTTTGAAACTCTATTTTTTACTACCTCTCATTTATCAGAGCCCATCACCTCTGAATTTCACCGTCTCATTAGACCGCGAAAACTGTCAGTGGTTGGCCCCATCTTTTAATATGTGTCCATAAAGTTTTCCAATGAATGCAAAACAATTTGCAAGCTTTGTTTACTCTCCTGAGGGAGTTCCAAGACCACCAAATCATTTTTCAACCTATTTTTAACACCTAAGCATTGCTCAAGCGTCATTGCTTCAGTAATCTCTTCCCAGGGAAGTTCATCACCAACATCCGAAATATAGGTGGATGTAGGTGTGTAATCTTTTGTTTCTTGATAACGCGGCCTCCTACATCCACCTTCACCCTCTACATAGACATTTGAATCTTCATGAAAACCACTCTCTCTTTCATTATCGTCCCTTGCTCTAAATTTATTGTCTACACACACATTTGAAAGTAACTACAAGATTTAACTTCACATAAATTTAAATACAAAAATAAACAAAATCAAAGAAAATTACCAGAAATATTCTCATGTCCAGAGGTATTCCCTACATTATCAGGTGTAGGAGTATCAATGCACAACCTATCTAAGAAGGTTGTATCCATAGCACTTGCTTGAGCAGGTTCTGCAGTTGATCTATTCACAGACTCATTTGAAAATCTCCTCTGACGAGATTGTTGTTGGTCACTGGGAGTCTCAGTCGAAGGAGTTTTTGTTCTTCCTTCTTGAGAGAACCTACAACATTTGCAAGGAATGTTTGGAGAATCCTGTGTCGACATCTCTCCTTAATATCTATCCACAATGCAGAGTTTATCAATAAAAATGCAAATATGTACCCAAGTTCAAGCAATTAAAAACGCAGAGAGAAATCAAAGTTTTAATTAATCAAGCCGCAACTATACTCGTCCATAGGAAGATGCAAAGACTAAACATTTAGCCATGAATCAATAAACTCAAAGATAAGTAAGATTTAAACAACAAGGAAAATTTGTATCCTTCACCCATCATCCATGCACAGAAAAGCAGGGAATTTGAATCTATAAGTCTTTAAATATTGAAGTAACGACCGTCGATTCGGCTCTTGGATGATTGTTCAAGCATAGAATGATGACTAAAGAGATAAGGGATGGAAAATAAAACCATAATCTTTTCATAATAATCAATAAAACCCACACAAAGAAGTCATTGAAATCAGAAGTTGGGTCCACCAAGGGAAATCAATTCAGAAAAACAATAAGCAAGGGGATTCATTGAAAGTTCCCTATGGTTGGATCCACTAAAAAAACGTATTAGAACATTTCTTTAAGATTCCTTAAAATTTCCCTATGGTTGGATCCACAAAGACCACATATAATGTAATGCATTAAAATCCCCAAAATAAAGAGTTTAATCTTCATAACCTCACAGACCCACTAATAACATCAACATGTTTTAATTACATGAGGTGAAGGTCTTGCATGAACATGGATTATATTCCAAGCATATTAAATTAAATGTTGATCAGATATTTTTCAAGGAAAAACCAAATCTACACAAGTGTATATATTCTACAGGTTGAGGGAATGACTACAATGAATATACTACCTATGTTTCACAGTTTGTTTTCTATTTGTTGTGCTATATTAATGCAAATTTTACATATCATATTACATTGTAATATGTCATAATATATATTACTATATAACATATTACATTGTAATATGTTATAACATATTACAATGTAATTGTATGTTACATTGTAACATATTATTTCCTAGTAGCATTGTCACACCCCGAGAATCAAACCTTCATAAGGTTTGACTTCTGGAAGTTATTGGCAAATACAATGCACCAAAAGTTTAAAGAATTTAGGGGTACCAGGTCATTCAGGTACCAATCTCACTTGATCCATATGTTAATCCATAAAAACTACTCACATTAGGGTTTTTTTAATTCAAGGATGGTGAATGACCAACCAACATGTTGCTCTTCCAAACATTGAGCAATTGCCTATGGTATGAGAACATATCACTAGTGAAGGTTTTTTGTAGTTTGTAAACTCTTTTATTTCTAAACTAGACTTTATTATCCACAATGAAGTATTCGTTATAATTATTCCTTTTGTCAAAGGGTCACTACAATTGCAAAACAACATCAGAGTGGGAGACTAAATATGTATGTTTATAAATTATTTATTAATGTCCAAATATGTATGTTTATAGTATGTTTATAGTATGTTTATAGTATATTTATTAAATTTAAATATGTATGTTTTAAAAAATTTCCATTGTATGTATATTACTCATCCATTGTACTCTAATATTACATATGTAGAAATTTAATTATAAATTTAATTCCTACAGATTTGTAATTTTTATAAAATAAAAAATGTTTGAAATAAAAACATGAAGAGATGGAAATTTTTATGAAATTTTTATAAAATACAAAATGTTTGAAATGATTGTGACTTTGCAGAGGTGATCATTCACAATGCAGAGTTTATCAATAAAAATGCAGAGATGTACCCAAGTTCAAGCAATTAAAAACGCAGAGAGAAATTGAAGTTTTAATCAATCAAGACGCACATGTACTCGTTCATAAGAAGGCACAAAGACTAAACATTCAGCCATGAATCAATCAACTCAAAGATAAGTAAGGGATAGACAACAGGACAAATTCTTATCCTTCAGTTATCATCCATGCACAAAAAAGCAGGGCATTTGAATATATAGGTCTTTAAACACCGAAGTGACGATCGTCGATTCGGCTCCTAGCCGACTGCTCAGGCATGGACTGATGACTAAAGGGATAAGGGAAGGAATATAAAAACACAATATTTTCATAATAATCAATCAAACTCATACAAAGAAGTCATTGAAATTAGAATTTGGGCTCACCAAGGGATTGTCATTCAACTCAGAGGTTTATCATTCACAATGCAGAGTTTATTAATAAAATTGTAGAGATGTACCCAAGTTCAAGCAATTAAAAATGTAGAGAGAAATCGAAGTTTTAATCAATCGAGCCGTAGAGGTACTTGTTCATAAGAAGACACAAATACTAAACATTCAACCATGAATCAATCAACTCAAAGATAAGAAAAGGGATAGACAACAGGGCAAATTATTATCCTTCACTCATCATCCATGCACAAAAAAGAAGGGCATTTGAATCTATAGGTCTTTAAACACTGAAGTGACGACCGTTGATTTGGATCCTAGATTTCTTAGACACAGACTAATGACTAAAGGGATAAGGGACGGAAGATAAAACCACAATCTTCTCATAATAATCAATAAAACCCACACAAAGAAGTCATTGAAATAAAAAGTTGGGTTCACCAAGGGATTGTCATTCAACTCAAAGGTTTATCATTCACAATGCAGCGTTTATCAATAAAAATGCAGAGATGTACCCAACTTCAAGCAATTAAAAACGCAGAGAGAAATCAAAGTTTTAATCAATCAAGCTGCAGAGGTACTCATTCATAAGAAGGCGCAAATACTAAACATTAAGCCATGAATCAATCAACTCAAAGATAAGTAAATGGATAGATAATAGGGAAAACTATTATCCTTCATTCATCGTACATTCACAAAAAATAAGGGCATTTGAATCTATAGGTATTTAAACACTGAAGTGACGACCGTCGATTCGGCTCTTAGACGACTGCTTAGGCATGGACTGATGACTAAGGGGATAAGGGACAGAAGATAAAACCACAATATTTTCATAATAATCAATAAAACCCACACAAATAAGTCATTGAAATCAGAAGTTGGGTTTGCCAAGGGATTGTCATTCAACTTAGAGGTTTATCATTCAAAATGCAGAGTTTATCAATAAAAATGCAGAGATGTACCCAAGTTCAAGCAATTAAAAACGCAAAGAGAAATCAACGTTTTAATCAATCAAGACACAGAGGTAGTCGTTCATAAGAAGGCACAAAGACTAAACATTGAGCCATGAATCAATCACTCAAATATAAGTAAATGGATAGACAACAGGACAAATTCTTATCCTTCACTCATCATCCATGCACAGAAAAGAAGGGCATTTGAATGTACAGGTCTTTAAAAACCAAAGTGACGACCGTCAATTTGGATATAGGCTGACTACTCAGGCATGAATGGATGAGTAAAGGGATAAGGTACATAAGATAAAACCACAATCTTTTCATAATAATCAATAAAACCCACATATCGAAGTCATTGAAATCAGAAGTTGGGTTTGCCAAGGGAAAAAAATTCAGTAAAACAACAAGCAAGGGGATTACACATACAAGTTAATAATTTATTAATGGTAGGAATGAGTGATATATATTTTGGAGAAGATGCAATTGACTGATTCTTAATTGTCACAAAATTTATGGTGTTAATGAAACCTATTTCTACAAATAATAATGTGAGTTTTAATGGCATATATATTTTGAAGAAGATGCAATTGAGTGAGTCTTAATTGTCACAAAATTAATGGTTCCAAATGGTAATGTCTACAATGATGCTAATGGAGTAGTTTAGGTGGTATTCTTACATTATCTTTATGATCTAGAAAATGCTTTTCTAGGATGTTTTGTTTTGAAATTTGATCATTCAATATATTTTCCATATTTTCCATGATGCATAGTTTACTTGTTATAGTGTATAATATATTATGGTTGGTTGGGATACTGCATAGGATCTTCTTGATAAATATGATAAATATTTGAGTGATTTAAGGTTTAAATATTTAATCATAATATTGTTTTTATATAAAGCATGTCATTATTTCTAATTCTAAGACTTTGCAAAACTAGTGATATTTTGAAAGGGGCATACAAAGAAGCTGAAAATAATGGTAGAAGTGCACCATTAAGGGTATTACTACTATGATCAAAGCAAGTAGAACATGAATACAACAGGTATGTATGTGAGGCGTGATACACCTTATTAGGATAAGAGCTAGTATTGAGTGCAAGTAAGGTAATCAAGCATATTTTTACTAACCAATTATCATGCTATGTTATCAGTAACTCCTAATCAATTGATTACGTAAAGAGCTTTTGTTATACTAGTAATGAACATACCATTGCAAGGATGTGTCATATCTATAATAAGTATGATGTAAGGCTAATGAAGCTCAGTAACAAGCTTAAGAGCAGTGATTAACAAGACTATAATCAAAGCAATATGATATTTCTTAGTTAGCTTGAATACGTTGTAAGTGATACCACTAAGAGATATGGATTCCAAGTTGTTACAGTCTAGTCATGATCTGGATTATTTTCGGCACGAAATGAGAGCGGAGATATAATAAAGAAATGAACAAAGATATCGCTTATATTCAATAATATAACAGAAATGTATCAGAGATGCAAACATAAACACAGATATACAGTAATACAAGATTTCTATTAATGAAAGAAATGTACAGAGACTATAAAAATACAGAGTGAAAGACTCGCTAGAATGGTGGCAATTTATCTCTGAGAAGAGATGTGACGACTGCTCGCATTTGCAAGAAGATGATTACAATGAGGCTCCTAAGACATTTTTAAAATAAACAGGAATTTTAAAACCCCTAGCCATCCAAAAAACTAACCCTAGGAGATGAAGTGTCAAAAGTCATGTGGGCCCCGTTTGGGTAAGTTAGTACATCAACTTCCCGAGGTCGTAACTTTTGCATACGATCTATGTTTTAGGCATATGATAACTTGTTGGAAAGGTATCAACGAGGAGATTTATTTTGGGGGCTCATTCATGCCTTTGACTATCATTGAAAACCTCTATCTCGAAAAACCTTCATTTAGGACCTCAAAATGGCTCCGGAAGCTAAAACCTACTAAAAATAGTAAATTGTCAAAATTGCCAGAAACCTGTTTTCAGCCAATCGGAAAAGGTGGGTGGCCACCGATATCCAGCTGGATCAATCCTCCCTCCTTAGGAAGAAATGGTCTCCATTGCATTGAGTTCCCAGAGGAGAGGGAAAAATATTTGATGGATCTGCATCTTAGTGAGCTGCTTGTATTGCTGGAGACATCGCGCTGCTTAGTTTGTGGAAGTCTGTCATGAACCTATTGAAGATGAGGTTGTTCAACAAGTCAAGCTACATGAGAAGAAGGTGTGAAGAAGGAATATTTGTGCTTTACTGCAACCTTGTCGACCTGCTTCTGTTGGATAGAAGGTGTAGGGGGCGAGACTGTAGTGGTTGCAGTGTCCTTATGTTCCTCTTTTGAACAGATTATGAAGAAGATGAATTTTGCAGTATGAGATACTACCTTGTGAAACTTTTTAAGTGGAACAATAGTTGGAACTACCTCTGGTATTTTGTAGAGATGACCCCCCAAAGTAACAATGACACTACGGGGTCAAGACTCATAAACAGTATGGCATCTCCACATATATGGTTGGCCGAAAAGAATATCATAGACAACCAGTGGGGAAACATCACATAATACCTCATCTTTGAAGGGTTGGATGTCGTATGATAGTTGATATTGTTGGTTGACATGAAGATCTCATCCTTGTCGAATCCACCCGATGTTGTATAGTTGCGGGTGTGGTGTTGTCGACAATCCCAACTGTTTGACGACCTCTGCTGAGATGAGGTTTTTATGGCTTCCGCTATCAACAATAAAATACAGCGGAGTCCCCTTCACCCACATTTGTGAATGAAAAAGGCACTCCCCATCTTCAGGATCTGTTGGTTCTTCTGGTTGAATTGTTGCGATCGCAACAATAGCAGTGGGGTCTGCATCAATGATCTGTTTTTTCCCAGTATTTTCATAATCAGATTATAAATCAGGGTTCAGCTCTTTGTCTTTGATCTTGGCCACCAATAACTGTTTTGATCGACATTCATCGGTGTAGTTCCAGGGGCTTTTGTTGAAATCACACCATTTTTCGGTGTCCTTCTTTGTCTTCCTGTGACCCTTCTTTTCCTGTGTCTTGGACTGGTTTTCGAGAGACTATTTGTTAGGGCCATCTTTGTCGTACTTTAGTTGTTGTGGATTTGCAGACCCGAATTCCCATTTGTTATGGTGCTTAAATTTCTGCTCAATTTTAACATCATATCGATAAGTAGCACCAAGTGATGAGATGTCTAGAAAATCCATTTCAGTCTGGATGTATCTATATAGAGCCCCACGGTATTTTAGAACCAAATGTCGCTCGGAGTCTTTGATACCCATCTTGGTGCACAAGGTATGAAAGGTATTGGTGAACTCTGGAACTTCTTGGCCCCTCTCTTGCCGTAGAGTGGTCCATCTCATGTACCAGTCCTCATAGTTGCCAATAGGATAATACTGTTCCTTTACCGCATCCACAAAAAAATCCCAAGTGGGATCGATTCCATATATTCCAGACTCCTCTATGCAACTTTGTTCCCAGTAAGTTTCCCACCAATGTTTGACATGAGGGAAAGCTTTAAGGAGTGTGAAGGTGATATTTTCTTTGTCGAAGAAATTGTGAACAGAGAAATAACCTTCTAGCAGAGTTAACCATTTTTCTAGAGCTTCTGCTTTTATCTGTCCTTCAAATATAGGAATATCAAAATTAACTTGTATCTTGAAAGGCGAGGTGCCTCCAAAGTGGTCGCTTGATGAAGATGTTTCTGATGCTATCGGCAGGCGTTTAAGAATGTGGGCAAAATTCTCCATCATTTCGTCCCTCTGTCGCGTGAGAGCTTGCTCAAGCAACAAATTGATAGGATCGCCTACTCTGTCATTTTTCTTTTCTTCCACCATTGAGGGTTTCTTGGGTGTGCAAGAGAGATTGTATTTAAGAGAGACAAGCTCAAGACCCAACTTTTTATACTCGGACCTCGTCGGAGACATGCACTAAAAAAACGATCAAGAGCAGCCTGCTCTGATACCACTGATTCGGATTATTTTCGACACGAAATGAGAGCGGAGATATAGTAAAGAAATGAACAGAGATATCACTGCATATATTCAATAATATAATAGAAACGTATCAAACATGAAACCATAAACACAGATATACTAATTTCTATTAATGGAAGAAATGTACAGAGACTGTAAAAATACAGAGTGAAAGACTCAATAGAATGGTGGTAGCTTATCTCTGAGAAAAGAAGAGATGTGACGGCTACTCGCATTCGCAAGAAGATGATTACAATGAGGCTCCAAAGGCCTTTTTATAATAAAAAGGAATGCTAAAATCCCTAGACATCCAAAAACCTAACCCTAGGAGATGAAGCGCAAAAGTCATGTGGGTCTCATTTGGGTAAGTTAGTACATCTACTTCCCAGGGTCGTAACTTTTGCATACGATCTTCGTTTTAGGTGTATGATAGCTCGTTGGAAAGGTATCATCGAGGAGATTAATTTTAGGGTCTCAATCATCTCTTGGCCTATAATTGAGAACCTTGATCTTGAAAAACCTTCATTTAGACTCTCAAAATGGCCTCGGAAGTTAAAACCTGCTAAAAATAGTAAATTGTCAAAATTGCCAGAAAACTATTTTGAGCTAGTCAGAAAAGGTGGGTGGCCAGCAATATCGACCTAGATCAATCCTCCCTCCTTAGAAATCAATGGTATCCATTATGATGAGTTCCCGGGGGAGAGGGAAAAGCATTTGCTGGATCTGCATCTTGGTGAGCTATTTGTATTGTTGTAGACGTCGCGCTGCTTAGTTTGTGGAAGTCTGTCATGAACCTGTTGAAGCTGAGGCTATTCAACAAGTCGAGCTACATTAGAGGAAGGTGTGCAGAAGAAATATTTGTGCTTTGCTCCAATCTTGTCGATCTTCTTCTATTAGATAGAATGTGCAAAGGGCGAGGCTGTAGTGGTTGCAGTGTCCTTATGTTCCCCTTTTGAACAGATTGTAAAGAAGCTGAATTTTGCAATATGAGATACTACCTTGTGACACTTTTTAGGTGGAACAATAGTTGTAACTACCTCTGGTATTTTGTAGATAAGACCCCCCAAAGTAACAATGACACTACAGGGTCGAGATTCATAAACATCATGGCGTCTCCACATATATGGTTGGCCCAAGAGAACATCACAGACATCCAGTGGGGAAACATCATATAATACCTCATCCTTGAAGGGTTGGATGTCATATGATAATCGACACTGTTGGATGACACGGAGATCTCGTCCTTGCCGAAGCCACACGATGTTGTATGGTTGCGGGTGTGGTGTTGTCGACAATCCAAACTATTTGACGACCTCTGCTGAGATGAGGTTTTTCTGGCTTCCGCTATCAACAATAAAATACAGCGGGGTCCCCTTCACCCACATATATGAATGAAAAAGGTGATCCCCCTCTTCAGGATCTGTTGGTTCTTCTGGTTGAATTGTTGTGGTCACAACAACAGCAGTGGGGTCTGCGTCAATGATATGTCTTTTACCATTATTTCATAATCAGATTCTGAATCAATGTTTGGCTCTTTGTCTTTGATCTCGGCCACCAATGACTGTTTTGAGTGACATTCATCGGTGTTGTACCAAGGGATTTTGTGGAAATCACACCATTTTTCGGTGTCCTTCTTTGTCTTCCCGTGACCCTTCTTTTCCTATGTCTTGCACTGGTTTTCGGGAGACTGTTTGTTAGGGCCATCTTTGTCATACTTTGGTTGTTGCGTATTTGCAAACCCGAATTCCCATTTGTTCTAGTGATTAATTTTTTTCTCAATTTTAACAACATATCGATAAGTAGCACCGAGTGATGAGATGTCTAGAAAATCCATTTTAGTCTGGGTGTAACTGTGTAGAGCCCCACGGTATTTTAGAACCAAATATCGCTCGGAGTCTTTGATACCCAGCTTGGTGTGCAAGGTATGGAAGGTATTGGTGAACTCTGGAACTACTTGGCCCCTCTCTTGCTGCAGTGTGGTTCATCTCATGTACTGGTCCTCATAGTTGCCAACAGGATAATATTGTTCCCTTACCGCATCCAGAAAAAAATCTCAAGTGGGATCGACCCCATATATTCCAGAATCCTCTGTGCAACTTTTCTCCCAGTAAGTTTCTCACCAATATTTGACATGAGGGAGATCTTTAAGGAGTGCGAAGGTGATCTTTTCTTTGTTGGAAAAATTGTGAACAAAGAAATAACCTTCTAGCAGAGTTAACCATTTTTCTAGGGCTTCTGCAATTATTTGTCCTTCAAATACAGGAATATCCAAAGTGTCCACTTGATGAAGATGTTTATGATGCTATCGACGGGTGTTTAAGGATGTGGGCAAAATTCTCCATCATTTCATCCCTCTGTCGCGTGAGAACTTGCTCAAACAACAGATTGATAGGATCGTCTGCTCCATCGTTTTTCTTTTCTTCCACCATTGAGGGTTTCTTGGGTGTGCGAGAGAGATTGTATTTAAGAGAGACAAGCTCCAGACCCAACTTTCTATACTCAGACCTCGTCGGAGACATGCACTGAAAAAATGATCAAGAGCAGCTTGATCTGATTCCACTGATCAGGATTATTTTCGGCATGAAATGAGAACAGAGATATAATAAAGAAATGAACAAAGATATCACATATATTCAATAATATAACATAAATGTATCAGATATGAAACCATAAACACAGATATACAGTAATACATGATTTCTATTAATGAAAGAAATGTGCAGAGACTGTAAAAATACAGAGTGAAAGACTCACTAGAATGGTGACAGCTTATCTTTGAGAAGAGATGTGACGGCTACTTGCATTTGCAAGAAGATGATTACAATGAGGCACCAAAGACCTTTTTACAATAAACAGGAATGCCAAAAACACTAGACATCCAAAAACCTAACCCTAGGAGATGAAGCATCAAAAGTCATGTGGGCCCTGTTTGGGTAAGTTAGTACATCAACTTCCCGGGGTCGTAACTTTTGCATACGATCCTCGTTTTAGGTGTATGATAGCTCGTTGGAAAGGTATCATCGAGGAGATTAATTTTGGGGGATAAATCATGCCTTATTATATCTTTGATAACCTAGATATTGAAAAAACTTCATTTAGACCCTCAAAATGTCCCCGGAAGTTAAAACCTGCTAAAAATAGTAAATTGCCAAAATTGTCAAAAAATTGTTTTGAGCCAGTCGGAAAAGGTAGGTGGCCACCCATATCCACTTGGATCAATCCTCCCTCTTTAGGAGTAAATGGTATCCATTGCGTTGAGTTCTCGGGGGAGAGGGAAAAGAATTTGTTGGATCTGCATCTTGTTGAGCTTCTTGTATTGTTGGAGACATTGTGCTGCTTAGTTTGTGGAAGTCTGTCATGAACCTGTTGAAGTTGGGGATGTTCAAAAAGTTGAGCTACATGAGAGGAAGGTGTGAAGAATGAATCTTTGTGCTTTGCTGCAACCTTGTCGACCTGCTTCTTTTGGATAGAAGGTGCAGGGGGCGAGACTGTAGTGGTTGCAGTGTCCTTTTGTTCCCCTTTTGAAGAGATTGTGAAGAAGCTGAATTTTACAGTATGAGATACTAGCTTGCGACACTTTTTAGGTGGAACAATAGTTGGAACTACCTCTGGTATTCTGTAGAGATGACCCCCCAAAGTAACAATGACACTACAGGGTCGAGACTCATAATCAACATGGCGTCTAAACATGTATGGTTGGCCCAAGAGAACATCATAGACATCTAGTGGGGCAACATCACATAATACCTCATCCTTGAAGGGTTGGATGTTGTATGATAATCAACACTATTGGCTGACATGGAGATCTAGTCCTTGCCAAAGCCACCAGATGTTGTATGGTTGAGGGTGTGGTGTTGTCTACAATCCCAACTATTTGACGACCTCTGCTGAGATGAGGTTTTTATGGCTTCTGCTATCAACAATAAAATGTAGCGGACTCCTCTTCAACCACATCTGTGAATGAAAAATGTGCTCCCCCACTTCAGGATATTTTGGTTCTTCCGGTTGAATTGTTGCGGTCGCGAGAATAGAAGTGGGGTCTGCGTCAATGATATGTCATTTACCAGCATTTTCAAAATCAGATTTTGAATCAGGGTTCGGCTCTTTTTCTTTGATCTCAGCCACCAATGACTGTTTTGAGTGACATTAATTGGTGTTGTGCCAGGGGATTTTATGGATATCACACCATTTTTCGGTGTCCTTCTTTGTCTTCCCGTGACCCTTCTTTTCCTGTGTCTTGGACTGGTTTTTGGGAGACTGTTTGTTAGGGTCGTCTTTGTCGTACTTTGTTTGTTGTGGATTTGTAGACCTGAATTCCAGTTTATTCTGGTGCTTAAATTTCTGTTCAATTTTAACAACATATTGATAAGCAGCACCGAGTGATGAGATGTCCAGAAAATTCATTTCAGTATAGATGTATCTGTGTAGAGCCCCACGGTATTTTAGAACCAAATGTCGCTCGGAGTCTTTGATACCCATCTTGGTGCGCATGGTATGGAAGGTATTGGTGAACTCTGGAACTGCTTGGCCCCTCTCTTGATGCAGTGTGGTCCATCTCATGTACTGGTCCTCATAGTTGCCAACAGGGTAATACTGTTCCTTTACTGCATCCACAAAAAATCTCAAGAGGGATCGGCCCCATATATTCCAGACTCCTTTGTGCAACTTTTCTCCCAGTAAGTTTCTCATCAATGTTTGACACGAGGGAGAGATTTAAGGAGTGTGAAGGTGATCTTTTCTTTGACGGAAAAATTATGAACATAGAAATAACCTTTTAGTAGAGTTAACCATTTTTCTTGGGCTTCTACATCTATCTGTCCTTCAAATATAGGAATATAAAAATTAACTTGTACTTTCAAAGGTGAGGTGCCTCCAAGTGGTTGCTTGATGAAGATGCGTCTGATGCTATCGGTAGGCATTTAAGGATGTGGGAAAAATTCTCCATCATTTCATCCCTCTGTCGCATGAGAGCTTGCTCAACCAACAGATTGATAGGATCGTCTGCTTCATCGTTTTTCTTTTCTTCCGCCATTAAGGGTTTCTTGGGTGTGCGAGAGCGATTGTATTAAAGAGAGATAATCTCAAGACCCAACTTTCTATACTCGGACCTCGTCAAGGACATGCACTGAAAAAATGATCAAGAGCATCCTACTCTGATACCATTGATCCAGATTATTTTCGGTATGAAATGAGAGCGGAGATATAATAAATAAATGAACAGAGATATCACATATATTCAATAAAATAACAAAAATGTATCAGATATGCAACCATAAACACAAATATACAGTAATACATGATTTCTATTAATGAAAGAAATGTACAGACACTGTAAAAATACAGAGTGAAAGATTCGCTAGAATGGTGGCAACTTATCTCTGAGAAGAGATGTGACGACTACTCACATTCTCAATAAGATGATTATAATGAGGCTCCAAAGGAATTTTTAAAATAAAAGGGAATGCCAAAAACCATAGACATCCAAAAATGTAACCCTAGGAGATGAAGCATCAAAAGTCATGTGGGTCTCGTTTGGGTAAGTTAGTACATCAACTTCCCGAGGTTGTAACTTTTGCATACGATCTTCGTTTTAGGCATATGACAGCTCGTTAGAAAGGTATCATCGAATCTCATCAAGGATATTCATTTTGGGGGATCAATCATGCCTTCAACTATCATTGAGAACCTCTATCTCGGAAAACCTTCATTTAGGCCCTAAAAATTGCCCCGGAAGTTAAAACCTGCTAAAAATATTAAATTGTCAAAATTGTCAGAAAATTGATTTGAGCCAGTCAAAAAAGGTGGGTGGCCATCGATATACACCTGTATCAATCCTCCCTCCTTTGGAAGCAATGCTATCCATTGCATTGAGTTCCCAGGGGAGAGGGAAAAGCATTTTTGGATCTGCATCTTGGTGAGCTGCTTGTATTGTTGGAGACGTCGCGTTGCTTAGTTTGTGGAAGTTTGTTATGAACCTGTTGAAGCTGAGGTTGTTCAACAAGTCAAGCTACATGAGAGAAAGGTGTGCAGAAGGAATATGTGTTCTTTGCTGCAACCTTGTCGACCTGTTTCTGTTGGATAGAAGGTGCAGGGGGCGAGGCTGTAGTGGTTGCAGTGTCCTTCTGTTCCCCTTTTGAACAGATTGTGAAGAAGATGAATTTTGCAGTATGAGATACTACCTTGCGACATTTTTTAGGTGGAACAATAGTTGGAACTACCTCTGGTATTCTGTAGAGATGTCTCCCCAAAGTAAAAATGAAACTATGGGGTCAAGACTCATAAACAACATGGCCTCTCCACATATATGGTTGGCCCAAGAGAACATCATAAACATCCAGTGGGGAAACATCACATAATACCTCATCCTTGAAGGGTTGGATGCCCTATGATAATCAGCACTGTTGGCTGACACGAAGAACTTGTCCTTGTCGAAGCCACCCGATGTTGTATGGTTGCGGGTGTGGTGTTGTCGAGAATCCCAACTGTTTGATGACCTCTACTCAAATGAGGTTTCTCTCGCTTCCGCTATCAACAATAAAAAATAGTGCGGTCCCCTTCACCCTCATCTGTGAATGAAAAAGGCACTCCCCCTCTTCAGGATCTGTTGGTTCTTCTGGTTGAATTGCTATGGTCGTGACAATAGCAGTGGGGTATGCATCAATGATCTGTCCTTTAAAAGTATTTTCAAAATCAGATTCTGAATCAGGGTTCGGCTCTTTGTCTTTGATCTCAGCCACCAATGACTGTTTTGAGTGACATTCATTGGTGTTGTGCCAGGGGATTTTGTGGAAATCACACCATTTTTTGGTGTCCTTCTTTGCCTTTCCGTGACCTTTCCTTTCCTGTGTCTTGGACTGGTTTTCGGGAGACTGTTTGTTAGGGTCGTCTTTGTCGTACTTTGGTTGTTGCAGATTTGCAGACCCGAATTCTCATTTGTTCTAGTGCTTAAATTTCTGCTCAATTTTAACATCATATCGATAAGCAGCGCCGAGTGATAAGATGTCTAGAAAATTCATTTTAGTCTAGATGTATCTGTGTAGAGCCCCATGGTATTTTAGAACCAAATGTCACTCGAAGTCTTTGATACCCATCTTGGTGCACGAGGTATGGAAGGTATTGGTGAACTCTAGAACTGTTTCGCCCCTCTTTTTCCGCAGTGTGGTCCATCTTATGTATTGGTCCTCATAGTTGTCAACAGGGTAATATTGTTCCTTTACCGCATACACAAAAAAATCCCAAGTGGGATCGGCTCCATATATTCCAGACTCCTCTGTGGAACTTTGCTCCCAATAAGTTTCCTACCATTGTTTGACATAAGGGAGAGATTTAAGGAGTGCGAAGGTGATCTTTTCT
>SNQJ01S0089335.1:0-29808 GCA_010110895.2 Picea sitchensis
AAGATTGCACACCCAATAACATATTTGCAAAATAAAAGAGTAAAATTTGAATGGAGTGACAAGTGTGAAGGAAAATTTCAACACTTAAAGGATTTACTAACGAGTGCACCTATTTTAAAGGTTGCAAATCTAGATGAGGATTTTTTTGTGTGCATAGATGTATGATAGGAAGGGCTCAATAGAGTCCTTACACACAATGGGCATGTAATTTGTTATAAGTCCAAAAAATTGAAGGAGCATGAAATAAACTATGCTACACATGACTTAGAGTTGGCATTCATAGTACATGCTTTAAGGATGTGGAGGAATTAACTTATGGGAAGAAAATTTGAATTAAGGACAAATTGTAGTGGCCTGAAATATTTGTTTGAACAACCAACACTAAATTCTAGACAAACTGGATGGATGGAATTTATTAGTGAATATGACTTTGACATAAAACACATAAAGGGAAAAGAGTATAAGGTTGTTGATGCACTCAAAAAAAGGGTGCATAAAATGAATTCTACAACCATTAGTATGTACATGATAGATCTAAAAGAAAAAAATCTAGAGGTTGTAACAATAGACCAACACTATGTGCAAGTTAAAGAAATCTTATAGCGGAACAATGTACAACATAAATACAAGGATTGGAAGTTGTAAGGTAATGGAATCCTCCTATTCTAGAACAAAGTTTATGTTCCCAATTCTCAGTAATTGAGGAATTTGGTTTTAAAGGAGATGCACTGTGTGCCATATGTTGGACATCCAAGATACTAGAAAACTATTACAGTTGTAATAGGCCAATATTTTTGGCCTATTATGAAGAGAGATGTCACTAATTATTTGTCTAGATGCATGGAATTCCATAAGGTAAAGGTTGAGCACAAATATCCAACATGTTTGTTGCAATCATTTCCCATTCTAGAATGGAAATGGGAAATTGCTACTATTGATTTAATTACCAAATTTCCTAGGACAAGAAGGAAACATGATTCCATCATGGTAGTGGTGGACAAGCTTACAACGACTAGACATTTCATCCCTATAAAAGTAACTTATAAGACATACAGTATTGTAGAAATTTATATGAGATAAATTGCTAGGATATATGGTGTGCCTAAGGAAATAGTGTCAGTCGGAGATCCCAATTTCACTTCCAATCTTTGGAAGGGTTTGTTTAAAGATTTGGGACTAATCTAAATTTTAGTACAACATATCACCCAAAATCATATGGGCATACAGAAAGGATTAATTGGATAATTGAATATATGTTGAGAATGTATGTAATGGACAAGGCTTCTAGGTGGGAGGACTATATCCATTTAGTTTAGTTTGCTAACAATAATGGGTATCAAGAATCATTGAAGATGAGCCCATTTGAAGCATTGTATGGCAGAAAATGAAACACACCAGTAAGTTGGGATAACCCAACAGACAGAACCATGATTTGGATAGAGTTGTTAAGAGAAATGGAAGAACAGATGGTAAAGATCAGAAAGAATTTGAAAGTCACACAATATAGGTATAATATATTTTCCAATAAAATAAGAACACATAGAGAATTCAAAGTGGGAGAGCATGTGTTTTAAAAGTTAAAGCCAAGAGAATCTTGCCGAAATTGGGAAGTTTCCCAAAGTTGACAGTGAGATATTGTGGTCCTTTTGAGATTTTAGAAAAGATAGGGCCAGTTACATACATGCTAGCATTACCTGCATCCAAGAGAATTCATAACATGTTCCATGTGTATTTATTAAAAAAAGGTGTACCTGATCCTAATTATGTGATTGATTGGAATGTGATCTAGGTGGAACACGAAGGGGATTTCTAGGTGGAACCAGTGCGCATCTTGGACCAGAAAGTCAAAGTGTTCAAGAACAAATCCATTAGCTTGGTAAAGGTTCAATGGACATACTACGGTCTTGAAGACGCTACGTGAGAGCATGAGGAAGCATACCCGCAATGTTTTGCAAATTTTAAAGAAAATTGAATGTACATTTGTACATAAGAAAATGAAGACTTGTTGATGTTTGAATCTGTTAGGATCAAAACAACAACCTCATGAGGATTAAAAATCTCCCTTCATTTTTATAGAGGTGGTAATCCTTTGTAAATTATTTAAGGATCTATCTTTAAGTATCTTGGGACATCAATATATAAATGGGGAATTGTAAAATAACAAATACCAAATCTTTATCAATCAAAAAAATAAGAATAAGAAATATACACACTAAGGATTCATGTGAAGTGGGCCAGGAATCTCTATTCTCAATTTTTGTAGAAAGTAAAATAAATAACATATTATAGAAAATAATCAAATGATCTTCACATCCATAAATAACATATTATAGAAAATAATCAAATGATCTTCACATCCATCACAATTTTAAAAATATTTTTGATCACACTAAAAGGAAAAATAACATGTGGCCCACAAATAAGAGAACATTAAAAGAGTACTTCCATTAAAATAAAAAATATAATTTGATAAGTTAATTTTAAATATTTCATATTCAAGAGTTCAGAGTTACAAGATACAATTAAAATTAACCCAGAAATAGTTCTCTAAGATTTTCTAAAAAAATAATATGGTCTTTTACGGTCCTAGAAAATTTAAAAAGGAGTTTGTCCATAAATGGACTGGGATTGGGGATTCCATGGAACAAAATGTATGTATAAGAAAAGATGAGGGAAGAATGAGTAAGGCTGGAACAAGACACAAGCAATGAGACTTGAAAAGAAGATAAAGGATGCAATCATAACTCAGTTATATTCTTCTCAAGAAAGAAAAAATATAACTGGATGAATTATGAAAGGGAAGAAGAGTATGTGATCAATGTAGACTTATTGTGATGGAATCTCATGGTTCATTTATGTGTTTTTGATGTCCTTATATTTTCTTTGATGATGGCTTTATGGCCGGTACTAACTGTTCCCTCTTGATTTTCCCCCGTAATTTTGATTAAGGATCCTTTTAACCACTCTTCAATATAATATTTCATTGGGGATACATTTATTTCATGTCTAATTTTTATATCAAATAATATTCCCTCCAAATATCTTAATTCAAATGAAAGTTGATGAAGCACATATTCAATATCTTCATTTTTGTTTGCATAGTTCACTAACCAATTTTGAAATTCATTTTCATTATATTCAATGATATTATTAGATTTTTCGGCTAACAAACCCTTCAATATTTCCACTTCTTCCTTAAATCACTCTCTTGTCATAAATATAGAATTTAGAATTAATTTTGGGTCTTGTACTTCTCCTCTGGTTCTAGATAAGTCTATTTCAGTTAATCTTTTGTACAATCCCTCCTTTTTAGTAACCACAACATCACATTCTTCCAGAATTTCTTTTAGAATCTTTATCTTCTTAACCCAACAAGACTTTTGTTTTTTTATCCAAGCAAGAGAAGGTAAATCTGCTTCTTTTCTTTTCATTTCAGTCATATTTGAAACCTTCAAATTAAATGTAGTTATTGCATCTTTATAAAACCCTTTGTCATGTTCATAGTCACTTTGGAGGAAATATTTAAAAGCATTTAATTTAGAGCCAAAAGAAACAATGTTACTTCCAACATCCCATGTTTTCATAATAAGAGACATTATTTTTTTAATGTTTTCTTGAAAAAAAAATCTGACAACAACTATAAACTTGATGTTCCTTTCAATTTTAAATCCGGTTTTGTAGGTTGGATAGTAGCTAGTGGACTTGCAACGATAGGGTGCAACACCAAAGTGTATTCTAACTCTTTAATTCTTTCCTTTAGTTTTTCATTTGATGACTCCATGTCATCAATTGAAACATCTAAAGAATCCCTTGTTATCTTGTTTATCTTAGCAATTTCAGATGGAAGTAAGTTGCTAAGATCATACTCATAACAAGATTTCCCCTTTTTATTTTTTGGGTCAAATCCTTCAAATATTAACTTTCTAGAGTTTTTGTCAAATAAAGCATTCAGTATGGGAAATGAATCTTCTTATGAAAAATTTTCTTCTTGTGTAGCGAGTTCATATGCAACTTGTTGACATTCCTGCAACCTCTACTCTTCATTGGGAAAATGAATATTTTCAATATCAACCTCCAGGTCCATGTCCTCAAGAGATATATCATTTTCAAATATAGGTTGTTCTACTTCTTCTCACTGAGAATTTTTTCTTTTCCTCTTTACTTGAAGCTTATGGGGATTTTCAATTTTTACCTTGTGGAGGGTTTTTATCAGCCCCACCACCCAAATTACTCATTGAAACCTTTTTTTGTTGCGATGTTGTTTCTTCGAGACTTTTTTGGGATAGACTTCATTTTTTGTAAATCTATAGGAGATTGAGTACCTTTTTCATTTGAACCTTTTCCTCTTTGTTTATATTGGGTTGTCGAGCTTACCATGGTTTCAATATCATCATCATATTGCATTGGAATATGATGGGTATTACCTTCTTCTTCTTCAAACACAAGTGTATTATTAAATGCATTGTTGAGTCCCACTAATGTCATATGATCAAGAAAGATATGACTTGGGTCAAAGCCCCTAATTGTTTCAATTGTTTCTACATACTTCAGATTGAACTGATTAAGGTGGGTTGAGTATTCATCAATTTTTGTAATGCCTCTTAATATGATTTCTCTAATTTTTCATGGAAATGGGATAAATTGCCTTTTTATTTTCTCATTAAAAAAGTGCAACCAAAATCTGTATTGCCTAGCAACTTCAATGATGAATATTTTGTTTGAAATGTAATAAGGAAGGAAAACAAGACTTTCACGGGAACAAAAAATTCTAAGCACATAATAATTTTCCATTTTTTCTATAGTTCCCCTTTTGTTCAAAAAGGTCGTTGCTTCTAATGACAATTTGGTTGTATTTTATCCAAAAAGAAGTTTCTTGAAAACAATCACGAATTCATTGTATACTTCATAAAAGTAATAAGTAGCTTTCTGTCTCCACAGAGATTGATACTGCATAGTTACTGGATCAATTTTTCAATCTACCCTTTTCCTGATAGTCAAACCCTTGAAGACATGGAAATATGTAATAGAAAATATTAAGTAAGAAGCCATGTATAACTTCTTTTCTTTCTTGAAATTCGAAAGATGTGAATAAATTTCAACATAGATGATTCTTCCCCATTCAAAGATAGATTTTTCATGAATTGTAAATATAAGATATAGAGGGCCAATCGAGGAATGGTTGTTTTGGATTCTTAACCAATAATTCTAGTGAAGATCCATGCAAGTTATCGATAAGGATTTTTCAATAAAATAACTCGAATTATTGATATATCAATTGGCATTGTTGCGGGATCTTCTAAATATTCTTGTAAAAGATCCAATCCATTGTTTTTATTCATGAGAAAGTTCCTTGATTCTTCTCTTTTAAAGGTAATGGTAGGCTCTAGCAACTTCATCATCTTTCTAAAAACCAACGGAGCTAAAGAAATGGAGAGTTTTCTTTGAAGTTGAATAACCCTTCGACTTGGAACGAATTTATCAGTGCACTAGGAGACGATTTCCTTACAGTCAAAAAATTTGGGTACACATCCAGCTAGAGAAATCCCTGATGTCCATATTATTTTTTCATTTATTCTACGAAAGGGAAATGTAGCATAGTACCAGTAAGATCTTGACCATTAAAATTTTTGGTCTTCTCGCCCAAAAACATCCAGTGCATCTCCACAGAACTGTTGTCTTCTTGTAGCCAGTTTAATGAAGTTGACAGATTGAAGTATAATTTCTTAGATCAATGATTTTGAAATGAAGTTTTTTCTCAGTAATAAGACTTAAATCATTTTTTCAATGAATAAATTAATGCAAATTAAATGATATTACCTCGAGATTTATGCCATTAATAACAACATTTTCATGATTTAATTGGCAGTTGTCTTCCTTATGATTAGAATTTATTGTACCTCAAGAAGAGTGAACAAGAAATAGATATACTACGACGGGGACTCAGGCATGGAAAGGATGATGAGGATGAGTGTTGTTATCGGTCAGAATCATAAGAAATGAACTATTCAATACTTGGGGACACGTGAACCCGTGGTGAAAAAGATAAAAAATATTCTAAGTATAGAACTTAAAATGAGAATCGAGGAAAAATGAAGGTTCAATGGAGAAAAGGAAACATAAGATGTGATAAAATGAAATTGGGAGTCTGGTAGCCCGTGAACCCACCATTATAAGAAGAATTCTTAAAATATGACTAAGTCATGGTGTGATATGGTTACGATAGAAGTAAATAAAGTATAATTTGCATAACATGGAACTTTTTGGTAAAGATATTTATGAACCCTCCATGGAACAAGAAGTTTTTAAAGAAAATGGAAAAATAAAGGATGATGAAAAACTTATATACAATTCAACAACTGACTCCAACCGTGGGATAAATACCCCTTGTGGGTAACCGAGAATCCAGAATCTCACCTATTGGTCATCAAGTCAGTATATGAAAAGAAAAAATAGACTTAAAGAAAAGGAAAAGACTATGTACAAGACAAGAGCAATATTAATCACACAAAGAAACTTTTGAGGTGTTGACCATTAACTCACAACATATGCATTGTTCCATTCATGTATTTGAGCATATAAGAATTGAAACCCAAGATATTTTCGATAATATAAGGCCCAATCCATGGCGCTTCAAACTTTGTATGCATAGAAGGTTTTTCTTTGGCTTTATTCCATAGTAACTTACTATTTCCCCCTTTTGAAAAAATTTCATTGTTGTACCTTGATTGAAATATCTCTTAACAATTTGTTTCCTTTGTTTCATTTTATTCAATGCTTTAGCTCGTTGTTCTTCCAATTTGATCAGACAATCGTATCTTCTGTGTAGTGGATATACTTCTTATGGATCCTCAATGTTTATAGCGTATGTTAAAGAATTTATTTCCAAATTGATTGGCATTCTAGCCTCTTTTCCATACATCAATACATATGGAGATATCCCAATGTTGTCTTTTGGTGTCCATCTGCTTTCCCATAATGCATCTGTTAATTTTAAATGCCAATTTTTATTTTATTTTGATCAATAGTCTTTTTGAGGATTTGGACCAAAGTTTTGTTTGTAGACTTAGCCAAACCATTTCCTCGAGGATAATAAGTTGATGTCTGTCCCATTATAATACCAAATTGTCCACAAAATTTGGTAAATTTTGATCCAATGAAAATTGATCTGTTGTCTGTGGTAAATTTTTATGGAACCCCAAATCTTGATAGAATATTATCCTTGAGGAATTTTATAAGTTCTTCTAAGTCTTCCTTCTTTAATTCTACTACTACCTACCATTTTGTAAAATAATCTATAGAAGTGAGAATGTTTGAATGGCCTTTACTTGATTTTGGGTTTATTGGTCCAATAACATCAAGTCCCCATTGTGAGAATGTTTCTTCTACTGATATAGGTTGCAAATGCATTGCAACCTTCTTCATTCTTCTTGAAAATTTCTGAAAAGAAATGTATTTTCTTGTTTTTCATATGAATCTTTGAAAATTGTAGGCCAATAATAACTAGTTCTTCTTATTCTATGTGCAGTAGCAGTGGGTGCAAAGTGTCCAACACAAATTCCTTCATGAAATTATTTCATTAGTTCTTGATACTTCATTGCATTGACACATCTTAACAACATTTCATAAAAAATTATGTGAAACAAAACCTCGAAACTAGTACATATTGATTTCATTTCATTTTTAAAGCCCTCCTTTCTCTTAGTGACATGTCATTTGGGAATTGGCCCGATTTCAAATAAAAAATTACATCTTTATACCATTCAGGAGCTAATGTAGATGATTCTTTTGAAATTGATATGGTCCCATTTAATGAATCATTTACAACAACAATTTTACACAACCCTTGTCCTCTGATTGCTTGCAGTGGCTTGATCTCAATGTCATACTCCTGGATTTTGGAAAGCCAATTTTCCCATTTCATTTCTCTTAATTATTGATTGAGAAGCATTTTTACTGGAGAAGAGGGAACATATGCTATGACATGAGAAGATAAGATGTAAGTTATGAAATGAACTACTACCTTTATTAAGGAAAGTGCTTGCTTTTATATATCTGAATACTTCAATTCATAATCATGCAAGGTTTTACTCGTAAAGTTTATCGTGAGTTCTTCTCCTTTATTGTTTCTTTGCATTAAAATTGAAGCAATAATTTCTTCTAAGGAAAAAGAATATATAATAAAATCATTGTTAAAATATGGGCTTATCAATACTGGGGCAATTTTAATTGCACGTTTGATATTATTAAAAGATCATTGAATATATTCAATCCATTCAAATCTTTGGTCCTTTTTGAGCAACAAATTTATTTTTTTGATAATTGTTGCATAATCTGGAACAAATCTTCTCACAAAATTTATTTTGCCAAAGAATGATTGAACTCCCTTTTTTTATGTTGGTGGATTCAATTCATTAATAGCCTTTATTATTTCAGGATCAATACAAATTCCCTCCTTGCTAACTATGTGTCCCGAAAATTTTCCTTCAGAGACTGAAAATAAGCAGTTCTTGGGATTTAGTGACATTCCAAATAATCTACATCTTTAAAAAAATTCTCTTAGATGATCAATATGTTTTTCTCTTATATTTGAATAGACAACGATATCATCTTAGTAATCAATAATGAATTCTCAAATTAGATATTTAAAGGCATGATCCATATCCCTCTAAAGGTTGCTCCTTCATTTTTCAAACCAAATGGCATGCAAACATATGCATATGTCTCCCATGGTGTGATGAAAGCAATTTTCAATATGTCTTCTTCTATAATAAGGACTTGATTATATCCTAAGAAACCATCTAGCATGGACATGAGAGTTGGGACAATAACTTGTTGAAGTAACATTTCCATGTTTGTCAAAGGATATATTTTATGCTTACTTTGTTTAAATTTAGAAAGTCAACACATAAGTGATTTTCCCCATTTTTCTTTCTTACAATCATTGGATTGGAAAGCCATTCCGAATATCTGATTGGAAAAATTATTCCAACGTTTTTCAACTTTTCAAGTTCTATTTTCACCAAGGGCTTCAATTTGGGGTTTATTATTCTCAAGTTTTGTTTAAATGGCTTGGTCCCTTCTTTTAGTGGTATGATATGTTGGAATATTGATTTATCATAATCTTTGAGATCATCATAGCTCCATGCAAAAACATCAAAATATTATTTAAACAAAGCAATATATTGATCAACTTCTTCTAATGTGCACTAAGTCCCAAGATTCACATATTTTGGAGAGCTTTTAGTTTCAATATTTATCTTGTGAGTTTGTTGTATCTTTCTTGTAGATTATTCTTCTTTCAAATATTTGGTCTTATCATCTCCTATGAAATGAGATTTATATTTGACACAAATTTTTGAAAGCAATGCAATACTTTCTTCAGGTTCACCTACCTTGGAAATAAAATCATTCAACTATTAATCATTCTCAAATACTTGAAGATATTCCTAATTGTCAGGCACTGAGGGCCTATAGATTCTTTTCAATTGAAAAGTATTATTATTTTGAGAATTATCTGGATCAAATAATGATGCAGCAAGTGCCAAAGAGTCTACTTTCTGATTCCTTTCTCTAGGAATGAAAGATATATTAAACGAACTAAATGAATGCATTAGACCATTTACTCTTTTTGCATACAATTTTAGTCTTTGTTTTTTTATCTTATATTTTTTAGTAATACGATTTATAACTAGTTCAGAGTCACCAATTATAATCATATTTTAAATTTTCATTTCCAATGCCAAAATCACCCCCTGGATCAATGCCTCATATTATGATTCATTATTCATACAAAGAAATTCCAATCTGATGGCATGTGGATGTATTATTGAATTAGGACCTTTGAGCACAATTCCAACACCCCTCCATGAACTAGAACACGCACCATTAAAATACATTCTCCAAAATCCTTTGAAATAACTTCCTTCTTCATTTTTTGAGACATTTTGTTGTTCTGAGTCCAACACGAAATAATTCCCTATAATGGCATCAACATAGCCTTAATCAATTCATTATCGTTTTTCTTAAAATAGAATGGTTTTCTTGGTTACCATGGAACCTTCAACATTGTTCCATATTTATTGGGAAACATCATGCAACTCCCATCATTCATGATATACCCTCCAATTAATGCAGACCAATCTCTACCAAGGACCACTCCATAAATACGAGGAAGATCACCCACTATGATTGTGAATACAATTTTAATATGTGGGGTAGCAGTTATCCAAGAATAAAAATATTTAATTTCTCCATATGCCAGGACTTTTCTTGAATCAACAACATAAATACTTTCCCCAGTTTCATAGTACTCGATACATCCCATCCCAAGTGCTTCCATGACTGATAATGGCATGATATTGTTTGTAGCTCTTGTAACAATCATGTAATTATGAAGGACAACATCATGATTTTCTATCGTGATATAAAAAGGTGGGACTTTACCTTTTAGTTTGCTTGTTGAATTATTTTGTTGTTTCTTTGAACTTGATGCAACAAATTCCATTCTACGACTGGGCTCATCTAAAATTTTAAGGATATTTTGCCTCTGTTGGGGAATTTTCACAACTTTCATGAATGGAAAAGTAATATTTAATTTTGATAGATCATATATTATATTATATGTCATATGTGGAGGATTATTATATTGAATTACCACCGACTACTATTTATTGGCCTCTATTCCACTTGGTCTCATCTTTTCTTTTTCTTTATCTGCATTTTCTTTTTCTTTTCCTTTTTCCAAATTGTCTTTTATTTTGATTTTATTCGCTTGTGCTCTTGTTTGCACAACATTATCTTGCGAGATATAATTTTATTCATTTTCCTCAAATATTGATCCAGGAGGATCCAGAATGCTCAAAAATTGATCTTCTCAAATGCTAATGAAAATGATTTCATTGCATAGAGCTCGACGAGAGCTTTCCAATGGCACATGGATTGCCTCAAATGAACATCGTATGAGAAATTTATGGTCATTTGAATTTTCGGTAAAATAAGGCCAAGAGGTCAAAAGGGAGTGCCACATGGCACCATTGGAAGGGTGACACATGGAAAATCCATACAGGTAATATAGTGTTGATGTGGTAACCCCACGACATGACACATGGCAGGTAGCGAGTTGAGTTCACATTTTGTATGAGGTGACATGCAAATCATACAATCTGAGGTGGATGAATAAAAGTTGGACATGTGGCATGACCGCACAAGTGAAGGATATGTGGACCAATGAGGGACTTCCATGTGGCAGTCTCCCATTGGCTAGTTATGTATAAGTTTGTTAAAATTTGGTTGCAAGCCCAAAGGATCGAACTCGAGTCTCTCACATACCAATACAATGACCTCACCATTATACCATCGCTATAAGTCTTAACCACATATGGCATTAAATATATTTTATTTTTTTAAATGGTAAATTTGATGGGAAAAGGGTCGAGGGCTCAGCCCCCAACCCATGGTTTATACGAGATCGTAGGGGTTAACAACACATGCCATTGACTATATATAGTTAATAAACTATATCCAAAAACTTAATACATAGTTCCAATGGAGTGCTAAAGAGGGAGAGGTCCACAATTTTGAACCCGTGACCTCCTCCCACGTGTACCAATGCCCTAAGCAACTCGTCAAGGGTGCCATTTGTCACAGAAATGGAAGTTAATACTTTTAACTTTCCCCACAAAGGTTGGGCCACGGTTTGGGCCTGCGCCCTATTTAAGATGTCACCCAGACTGAGACAAGACACATAGTACGAGATATGGTAATGTGGGCCAAGAAGAGGATTTTGCATAGAAATTTGTACAAGTGGATATTTTTCCTCATTTAGCATGCAAGAGGTGTTCCTATTTTGGATTTGTCTCATTTTGTGTGCTATTGAATTCTTTCAGAAAGGTATAGAGTGTTTATATTCATTTTTCTTACAATTTCGAGAGGAATCTGATGGTGATGTCAGTTATGTGTAAAATTTTTGTGTATTAAAGTCTTATTACCATTTGTACTGTATCCGACTCATAATCTTGTTTTGCGTGCAAAAGGGGGTCTTTAAGAACTTGTTTAGATCATAGTCAAGTTTATACTCATTCTTCTCAAAATTTTGTGAGGAATTCAATGGTGACCTATATTTTTGGGTTGGAGTAACATAATTTAAGGTTGTCCTCAAAATTTTGTCATTTTTTAAGTCCATTCATTGTAATTTTGGCATTTGAGCATTATTCGAGTGGTCTCACTGTTTGAAAAGGGACCCAGAGACGTAGCTCCGTAAAAAATAAATTATGTGCCATTTTAATTATTGTTGATCTTATTTTACTTTAGTTCAACATCCTTATTTCTGCAAGTTATTATCATTTAATTAAGTTTATGGATAAATAAGTGTTTTCACATGATATTTTGCAAATAATCAAGTCAATCTTTATTTCCCAAAATCTTATCAAATGTTTAGTGTCTTCTTATGAAATAATTGACATCTAAGGATTTTCAGGTTGAATTGGTATAAGAGTTTTGTTGGTATCATGGGAAGGAAGTTGGTATCAGAACTTGTTGATATTTTTAGATCATGTGGTATCGGAGTTGTTTTTACGTGTATTTGCAAGTGAATGATTATGAGGTCCAAACTCAAGCTTGGTAAAGGATCGTTTGAAGAGTACATTCTTGAGATTGGTTCGAGGTGTAAATCTCAAAAGAAAGAAATGGATTCAAAAAAATACAAGGATTCTTCTAATCCAAATCCTTTCGGTACTGAAGAGACATTCTTTTCTACATTCATGGCAATGAAGGCCATGGTGGAAGAAATGTATGAGGGTCGAAAGAAAGCCAAGAGAACTGGTGGTAAAGGAAAAGGAAAGCCACATAACTTTGAGAAGCAATCGAAGAAGCCACATAACTTCGAGAAGTAGTCGAAGGGAAAATAAGAAGAGAAGCCTGCATTTTCTTACTACAAGAAGAAAAGACGCGAGAAGGAAACGTGTTGGAAGTTGCATCCAGAGAGGATACCAAAGAATTTTAAGGACAAGGGTAAATGGAAGTCCATAGCCATAGTTGAATATCTTGGATCAGATTCTAAAGTTACAGCTATGGGCATCAAAGGCATATTTTATGTTGCTAGTTCTAGTTCACATACTTCTTCTTCAAAGAATAATGTAATCCCTGATGGAAGGAAAATAAAATAAATATTTAATTTACAAGTTATCTCAAAGAATATTAAGATTGATACACTTGTTGATAGTGGATCGCAAGTAGCCCGCAGGGGTGTGGTCTAGTGGCCAACGGTTGTGTTGTTAAGGCATTCTTGATGCTAAGAAAGTCACGAGTTCAAACCTTGTCTTATATTGAGGCCAGGCTTGCGGGCGGTGTGGTTCTCCCTAGGGGTTATAAGGCAGCCAACGGGATTTGACCCCGTGTCACGCGAGTCAGATACCGTTGTCGTTACCGATTCCTCTAGATACAAAAAAAAAGATAGTGGATCACAAGTAAATCTTATTTCAAAGAAAGTTGTTCAAAATATGGGATTGGAAACTAGGCCTCATCCAAGACTATATCCTTTGGGTTGGATTTGTGATGATGCTCAGTCACAAGTAACTAAGCAATGCAAGTTACAATTTGAGATCACATCCAGGTTCATTGGTGAGGTATAGTTAGATGTGGTTCCACTTGACATTTACATGATGGTTTTAGAAAGTCCATACTTGTATGACATGAATGCCATTTTCTACAGGGAACAAAACAAATAGCATATTTTCAAGGATGGGATTGAGTTTATTGTGAGAGGTCATCAGAAGAAGACTAATTTGATAGTTGTCACTACAGGGCACATGAAAACGTTATTTAATGCTAGTATCCAAGATCTAGATTTACAACCTATGGTTGAAAGTAAAACAAATCCTTTGGTTGATGTTGTTTTTATTAAGAAGGACAAATATGATGATGGTTCATTCTCTTTCACATTGGTATATTCAGTTTTGTATTTCAATTTATTACTAATCAGTGGAGTATGGTTAGCTATTGTGGCAATGAATGGTGGAGTTTGTGAATTTAAGGGAATGGTTAACTTGGTCAACAATGTGGTTTCAGTCTTCATTATTGTTGTGATGATTCAGGTGCTTGTTATCCAAGAAAAAAGGATGGATGACACTGGAAAAGTAAGGGGAACATATCATCACTTCATTTATGAATAATACATACTTTTGGAGGCCCAAAATTTCTTCAGTGGGGAGGTGATCCAGGAGGATCCATAATGCTCAAAAATTGATCTTCTCAAATGCTAATTAAAATTGCTTCATTTTGTAGAGCTCGGTGAGATATTTCCAACGACATGTGGATCGCCTCAAACAAACATCGTATGAGAAAGTTATGGTCGTTTGAAGTTTTGGAAAAAAAATCCCAGGAGGTCAAAAGGGGGTGCCATGTGGCACCACTATAAGGGTGACATGTGGCACACATGTATAGTTCATACAACGTTAATCTGGCAACCCCACAATGTGACACATGGTAGGTAGCGCGTTGAGTTGGTAGTTTGTATGAGGTGACATGGAAATTTTACAGTCCGAGGTGGACCAATCAGTGTTGGACACGTGGCATGACTGTATGGGTGGAGGATAGGTGGACCAATGAGGGACCATCACATGGCAGTCTCCCATTGGCTAGTTATGGATAAGTTTGTTAAAATTTTGGTTGTGATCCCAAAGGATTGAATCCAGGTCTCTCGCATACCATTACAATGACCTCACCATTATACCATCATTATAAGTCTTAACCACATATGGTGTTAAATATATTTGATTTTGTTAAATGGTAAATTCGATGAGGAAAGGGGTGAGGGATATGCCCCCAACCCATGGTTTATACGAGATCCAATATAACCATAGCCCAAAGTTCACCGAGGTTAACAACATATTACACCACATATCCAAATACTTAATCCATAGTTTCAATGAAGCTCCAAAGGGGGGGAGTTCTGTAGGTTTGAACCCGTGACTTCCTCCCACATGCACCAACACCCTAACCAATGCGCCAAGGGTGCCATTTGTTACGAAAATAAAAGTTACTACTTTTTAACTTTTCCCACAAAGGTCGGGCCACGGTTTGGACCCGTGCCCTATTTAAGTTGGTGTTCAGTCTGAGACAGGAAACCAAGTATGAGATATGGTAATGCGGGCCAAGAACCAGGTTATATATATAAATTTGTTCCAAGCGCATAGTTTTCCTTGTTTTGTGTGCAAGCGGTATTCTTATTTTGGATTTTTCTTGTTTTGTGTGCTATTGAGTTCTTTGAGAAATGTATAGAGTGTTTATACTCATTTTTCTCAGAATTTCGAGAGGAATTTGATGGTGATATCAGTTCTATGTAAAACTGTTGTGTATGAAATTATTATTATCATTTGTCATGTATGAGACTCATAGTCTTGATATGCGTGAAAAAGGGGGTCTTTAAGCACATGTTCAGAACATAGTCAAGTTTATACTCATTTTTCTCTGAATTTCGTGAGTAATTTAGTGGTGACCTTTGTTTCTATGTTGGAGTAATGGAATTTATGGGTTTCCTCAAAAATCTTTCATTTGTAAGTGCTTTCATTGTAATTTTGGAATGTGATCATTAATCAAGTGGTCTCACAGTTTGAAATAGGACCCAAAGACGTAGCTTCATTAACAATTTTTTTATGTGCCATTTGAATTATTGCTGATATTATTTTACTTTATTTCAACATTCTTATTTCTACAAGTTATTATCAATTATTGAAGTTTATGGATAAATAAGTGTTTTCACATGATATTTTGCAAATAGTCAAGTCGATCTTTATTTCCCAAAATTTGGTCAGGTGTTTAGTGTCTTCTTATGAGCTAATTGAAATCTAAGGATTTCCATGCTAAATTGGTATCAAAGTTTTGTTGGTATCACAGGAAGGAAGTTGGTATCAAAACTTGTTCAACCTCTTGATCAATGTTTTGATCTTCAAAAACATCTTCTAATACTACAAAGTTTAGACTTGGCGCTATTGGCACTCTTTTTCTAAGTTTGGAACCATCACTTATGATCCTTCGTTCTTGAATTGGATTTATCCTCTATTCCTGAATATGCAATCTTGGATTTGGAAGAAAATTCTCATTTCTCTTTAATCTCATCAATTCATTTTGCATCTATCTGATGGTTATATTCATTTGTACTATTTCCATTCTTTGTTTGGTTTCTTTCATCGTTGTTGGATCATTTGTTATATTAGGAATTACTTCTTTGAGTATCCCTTCGTCAATTCCTCGATATCTAGTGTTTCTTTTTCTAAATTGATCTTCAATTCTTTTTTAAGATGGCACTCCTTGGTCCAATATATTGAGTGTATCCATTTCTCTTTGAACTCTACCAAGAATGTTATCTAGATCTGCATCAGTCTCAAGCACAATCTCTTCCATTTATGTTTCTTTATTCATTGCTCCATTTAAATCCTTGATTTGTGAATCTCTGATGGAAAATTTGACATTTGAAGGCATTGCATTTTTGTAGCATCAAAGTATGACCGGATCATTTGGTATCTGATTTTCTTGTATTTTGTTAAGAGTTCTTAAAAATATAAAATTAAAATCTCAGATCCTTTCACCCTTTTTCAAACGGATTTGGGTGAATTTTGTAAGTAGGGTATGATATGCTTTTGGAGGAGCATACATGGTTAGAAACATGCCTTCTAAATCATCAAAAGTAGAAATTGAATTTATTGGAAGAGACATATACCATTCATGGGCTTGTTCTGTCAATGTTTCAAGAAATAATCGAACCATCACATCATCATGTTCAACCAAATTAATCTCACACATGCTCAAAAATGTTTCCATGTGTTTCTTTGGATCGACTAATCTATCTCCTGGGAATGCTGGTAATAACCCTTGTGGGAGGGTTGGCAATTGATGTTGCTCACCATAAATATTTAAAGGGATATTTCTAACCTTTCTCCATGTAATTTTTTTTCTTTTTTCTTCACGATTCTTAGGAGAGTATTGATTTCTTCCGTCTTTGTCGGCCATGATTTGATCCTGTTCTTCTTTAACACTTAAAATTTCTTCAATTATTTCAAGTTTTTTTCTTTTACTCCTTGTTATTAGGCCCTTATATTTTTCCAGTTTCAATATTTTTCTTGCCTTCTTTGTATTTGTCTTCTTGGAGTTTCTCTTTCTTCTTCATGGGGAAGAGTTTTCCAATATCTTGAAAGTTCTTCGCGAGTTTGGGCTGTTGTGAGCACTAGATCATATAATTGATGAAAAATGCTTGTTTGATTTCCTAATCCAACTTGCAATTGGGGTTGGTTAGGTTGAGGCTGAGTCATTAAAAATTCTGGTGTAAAACCTTCTTTTTTGTTCTTTCCCCAGTATGGTCGCCAAAAATGTTAATGTTTGAATATGTTAGGATAAAAAAAACAACCTCATGAGGATAAAAAATCCCCCTTTGTTTTTATAGAGGTGATACTCCTCTGTAAATTATTTAATGATCTATCTTTAAGTATCTTGGTACATCAATATATAAATGGGGAATTGTAAAATAACAAATCCCAAATATTTATCACTCAAGAAAATAATAATAAGAAATATACACACTACGGATTCCTGTGAAATGGACCAGGAATCTATATTCTCAACTTTTGCAGAAAATAAATAAATAACAGATTACAAAAAATAATCAAATGATCCTCACATCCATCATAGTTTTAAAAGTATTTTTTATCACACTAAAAGGAAAAAGAACATGTGTCCCAAAAATAAGAGAACTTTAAAAGAGTACTTCCATTAAAATCAAAAATAGAATTTGATAAGTTAATTTTAAATATCTCATACTCAAGAGTTCAAAGTTACAAGATACAATTAAAATTAACCCTGAAATAATTCTCTGAGATTTTCTCAAAAACTAATATGGTCTTTTACAATCTTAGAAAATAAAAAAATGAGTTTTCCCATAAATGGACTAGGATTGGGTCTCCCGTGGACCAAAATATATGTATAAGAAAAGATGAGAGAAGAATGAGTAAGGCTGGAACAAGACACAAGCAACATGACCTAAAAAGAAGATAAAGGATACAATCAAAACTCGATTATATTCTTCTCAAGAAAGACAAAATATAACTGGATGAATTCCGAAAGGAAAGAAGAGGATGTGATCAATGTAGACTTATTGTGATGGAATCTCATCGTTCATTTATGTGTTATTGATGTCCTTATATTTTCTTTGAAGACGGTTTCGAGGATGGTACTAATTGCTCCCTCTTGATTTTCCTCGGTAATCATGATTAAGGCTCCTTTTAACCACTCTTCAATATAATATTTCATTGGGGCTACATTTATTTCATGTCTAATTTTTATATCAAATAATATGCCCTCCAAATCTCTTAAGTCAAATGAAAGTTGATGAAGCAAATCCTCAAAATCTTCATTTTTGTTTTCATAGTTCACTAACCAATTCTCAACTTCATTTTCGTTATATTCAATGATATTATTAAATTTTTCGACTGACAAACCCTTCAATATTTTCACTTCTTCCTGAAATTTCTCTCTTGTCATAAATATAGAATTTAGAATTAATTTGGGGTCATGTACTTCTCCTATGGTTCCAGCTAAGACTATTTCAGTTAATCTTTTTAACAATCCCTCCTTTTTAGTAACCACAACATCACATTCTTCCATAATTTCTTTTAGAATCTTTATCTTCTAAATCCAACAAGCCTTTAGTTGTTTTATCCGAGCAGGAGAAGATAAATCTTTTTTTTTTCTTTTCATTTCAGTCATATTTGAAACCTTCAAAGTGATGCAGGAGCATCACCAACAACAAGCGAGTGGGGGACAAACACCAACGCATTTTGGCACATGATGAATTGTTTGAAATGTTTTGAAGTGGATACGCCAAAATTAAATGAGACAATTAAGAAAGAGCATACTCGTAGATTGTAATCAAACCTTGAGCATCCCTCTCTCATCTGAAGGACTAAGAGGCATTTATGCTAGTAAATGTAAGTAGGTAGCTTTGAATTCTTAGATTAGACAGTTTTAGGAGCCAGAGGGAAAACAAATATAGACACCCTCACTTGTATCATTGTAACATTAGCAGGATAATCAATCGAAGGGAGCATAGGAGAGTAGAAGCAGAGAGCTATGTAGAGTAAAAACCCATGTACAGAAGTTCTGGATTAATACAAAGATCTTTAGTTCAGACTCATGGTGTTCAATTGCTTTCTGTGTTTGTACATGCTGATTGATATATGCTTAGTTACTCTCTGTTATGCATTTGCTTTGATGCGCGAATGTATGATTTCATATTTAATGTCTGAAATCTGAAGAGAGGGAGAGTAAGGAATGAGTTTCAATTATTTCTTTGTCTGAGCAAGAGTTTTCCTGCAAGGAATGCAATGAAATTTTCCGCAAGGTGTGTGTTGACAGAAGTCAGAATTTGTCTCTGCAAGCTCAGGAGGGATAACATTGTTCTCATTCTCGCAGAAGTGCAAGTTAAGCACAGGAGTCGTGCAAGGAGTGCACAGGCCGAGTGAAGTCTCAGTGTTTGCATCCTGAGTGAAATTGTTGAAGGACTGTTGTCGCAGGGAGTGCGCAGAGTCAAAGAGGTTCAAATACTTGGAAGTATTTGAAGAATTTTCGCAAGGAGTGCTGCAGGAATTTTCCACAAAGGAATTGAATGTTTTTTTTCAATCAAGCTTAGGAGGGATAGGATCTTCGAAGCTGTCGAAGAAAAGCTCAAGAGGGTTGAAAGGAGTCGTTTTCAAAGTCACGAGTAACGAAGTGCCGAGAGCCGAGGCATGGAGGAAACACATGGTAGAACCACAAGGTGGGCCCAGGAAATAGACAGGTGGACACACGTCACCTAGTGGAAGGAGTCAACACTCCATTGACTTCTCGCGTCTTGAGAATTCGCGAGATAAGAGTAAGTGAGCTCGACCCTTCGACTCGCGAAGTCGTGAGTAGCGAGAACGAGAGGAGAAAAGTCAACATCACCTCTCGGGGTTTCATGAAAGAAAGGTACCAAGGTTGGACATTCGAACTCATGAAGTGGCAAGTAGTGAGAAGTGCTAGCGTTTAGCCTAGCCGGTGGTTGCGTGAGGAAGGTGATGACGGAGGAAGAGCCATACCCATATCGGCATTTCGGGTATCGCGAGATTTAAAAGGAAGAGTCGGGAGCCTCGACTCATGAACTTGCGAGATTGCAAGTTTCGGAAAGGACCTTGGGTTAGGCCCTCGGTCATAGCGTTGTGGTCACTGGGGGAGAAAGGAGCTTGTGCCTAGTGTTGTTCGCACAGGGGAGCTTCCCGAAGGACTTGTGGATCGATTTGAAAGGATATTCGAGCAAGGAATTCGAAAGAGCCAATCCGGCTCGAAGGGGTTAAAGAACGATCTTGTGATCGGATCTCGACCTGAGGGCCGATAGGTCTGCCTCAGTGTGGTATTATATCTTGAATCTCTTTGTATACTTCAAACAGTGAAAGCGAGAAAGAAATCTCAGCCATGCCGCCGAGAAGAAGAGATAGAAAAACACCCGATCCGCCAGAGGATAGGGAGATGTCAAGAGAAAGGGGTAGGCAGGTGCCAAATCCAACCATGGAAAGAGATATACATGACCTATGTGCCAGAGTCGTGGACATGGAAATAAAGTAGAGGCGCACAGCTGGTGTTGGAGATGTCAGTGATTTTGAAAGTGAAAATGAAGCTGGACATGAAGGAAAAGAAGTTGCAACAAAAGATGCAGCGAATGAAATCTTGATTAGGGTTGTTGCAAGAATGGGTGTTAGAGTAAAAATGGATATTCCAGTCTATGAAGGAAACCTAGATGCTAAGGAGCTTCTAGACTGGATTAGATCTTTGGACACATATTTTGACTATGAAGATGTCGAGGAAGATAAGAAATTCAAACATGATGTCACAAGATTGAAAGGACATGCAACATTGTGGTGGGATGAGCTACAAGTTGACAGACGCTGCAAAGGCAAGCAAAAAATCAAGAGTTGGGATAGGATGATCGCGAAGATGAAGGCGGAATTCATTCTCAGGGATAACCAGATTACTCTGTTTCGACAAATGCAGAATTTGAGATAGAAGTTGATGACAGTGAAGGAGTACACTGAAGAATTCTACAGGCTGAACATCATAGCAGGTCATCGCGAAGATGATGAAAAAGTTTCCAGGTATATGAATGGTTTGAGATACGACATTCAGGATGAGATGAGAATGATGGCCATCTGAATGGTGGAAGATGCTTATTAGATCACTCTAAAAGCTTAAGAGAAGCTGAGCTGAAAACAAGGTCAAAGAGGCCGAGGCAGAAGTCAAGCCAAAGGCAAATCAGTTGCCCAGGATAGAAATCAGAAACCCAAGGAAGAGTGGAAGAAACCTCAAACTCAAATTGAGAGAGGTGGAAGCTCACAGAGAGGGCATCATACCGAATAGAGAGGTCAATATGATGATGGAAACATTTTTCCTCGTACCAGAGGTAGAGGAAGAGGAAGAGGTGGAGTGGTGAAATGATTCACATGCAGAAAGGTCAGACATAAATCTTATGAATGTCTAGACAAGAAGAAAGAAGGTGGTGAAACTCACATTTCCGAATCACAGAGGAAGAATGTTGAGGCAAAGGATGCTGAATGCGGAAGATCGCTAATGATGCAAAAAGTTCTATTAACGCCAGAGAAGGAGGTGGAGAGTTTAGTGCAAAGGAACAGTCTTTTTCGGACTGCTTGCAAAACCAAGGACAGGGTATGCAAGGTCATTGTGGATAGTGGTAGCATAGACAATCTCGTTTGTATAGAGATGGTAGAAAAGCTGGAGTTGGAGACGATTGAACATCCGAGCCCATACATAGTTTCGTGGCTACAAAAAGGACATCATGTAAATGTCACTAAACAATGTTTAGTTGAATTTAAGATAGGAGGATATAACAATAATATATTGTGTGATGTCATTCCCATGGATGTTTTTCATCTATTGCTGGGTATACCATGGCAATATGATAGAAACGTGATTCATGATGGGAGGAAGAACACATACACCCTAGAGAAGAATGGGAGAACTCACATGTTGCTTCCAATCAAAGATAAAGAGGTAAAACCTGAAGTAAGTAACGCTGTAATTCTCATGAGTGGGAAGGACCTTCTTACAGAGGTTAAGAAGAAGGAGGAACCACAATTCATTGTGGTCAGGAAGCCTAAAATTGTTTTAACCAATACAAGGGTAGATGATTTACCGGAAGAGGTTCAGAAACTATTGGAAGAGTAGTGGATGAACTACCTCATTCATTGCCACCGATCAGAAGTGTCAGTCATCATATTGATCTCATACCTGGAGCTAGTTTACCAAATAAAGCAGCGTACAAATTGACGCCACCGGAGAATGAAGAAGTCAAAAGACAGGTCTAGGATTTAATGGACAAAGGGTTGGTTAGAGAAAGCTTGAGTCCATGTGTTGTTTCGACAGTGCTCAGTCTGAAGAAAGACGAAGGCTGAAGGATGTGTACTGACTCGAGAGCGATCAACAAGATAACCATTAGGTACAGATTTCCATTGCCAAGAATGGATGATTTGATGGATTGCTTGAGTGGAGCCAAAACAATTTCAAAGATTGATTTGAAAAGTGGATATCACCAGATTCGTATGAGAGAAGGTGATGAATGGTAGACAACATTCAAGACTAACGAAGGGTTGTATGAATGGTTTTTTATGTCGTTTGGCTTAACGAACGCCCCGAGCACTTTCATGAGATTGATGAACGAAGTCCTGAAGGATTTCATCGGAAAAATTGTCATAGTGTATCTTGATGACATACTGATTTTCAGTAAAACAGAGGTAGAGCATCTGAAACATTTGGCTACAGTGATGCAGAGGCTACAACAAGAGAAGTTGCTGATGAATATGAAGAAATCCTCATTCATGAAGACGAAGCTCATTTATTTGGGGTTTGTTATTTCTGCAGACAAGTTGAGGATGGATCCGGATAAGGTGGAGGTAATTAAGAATTGGCCATCACTGAAGAGTATATTTGAGGTGAGAAGTTTTCATGGATTGGCTAGTTTCTACCAGAAATTCATTAGGAATTTCAGTGGAATTAGTGCACCAGTGATGGACACAGTGAAGAAGAGACACAAGTCTTTTCACTGGACAGAAGAGGCTGAGAAAAGATTCAATTTTTTGAAGAAGAAAATCACGGAACAACCAATTTTGGTGTTGCCGGATTTCAAAAAGACATTTCAAGTAAAATGTGATGCAAGTGGATTTGCAATAGGGGAAGTCTTGAGCCAAGAAGACAGGTTGATAACATACTTCAGTGAGAAGTTGAATGAATTGAAAGTGAAATACTCCACGTATGACAAGGAGTTCAATGCTATTATTCAGGCGTTGAAGAAGTGGAGACACTATTTGATCCCCAATGAGTTTGTCTTATACAACGATAAACATGCTTTGCAATTTGTGACTCAACAGGAGAAGTTGAATCAAAGACATGTTAAATGGGTTGAATACATGCAGAACTTTACTTTTGTAATTAAGCATATTTTTGGAACTGCTAACAAAGTCGTTGATGCTTTGAGCAGGAAATGTTTGCTATTGCAGGAGTTCAGAGTCAAAACACTGGGTTTTGATGATCTCAGGGACATGTACAGAGATGATCCAGATTTTAAAGAAGTGTATGAGGTGACTGAGAATCCATTTTTCAGGGACAAAAGTCAATGGACAGAATACATGATCCAGGAAGGATAATTGTTTAAGGGTAATCAACTTTGTATCCCAAAATGCTCCATGAGGGAAAATTTGTTGAAGGAGAAACACAGTGGAGGGTTGGTCGGGCATTTCGGTCATGAAAAGACGTTCTCAAAGTTAAATGAGTCATATTTTTGGCCAGGAATGAGAGCAGACGTCAAAATATTCATGGACAGATGTAGAATTTGTCAGCATTCAAAAAGAAAGAGGCAGAATGCAGGCTTATATCAACTGTTACCCATACCTGAGAGGCCATGGGATGTAGTAAACATGGACTTCATATTGGGGCTGCCGAGAACACAAAGAGGGTTTGACTCGATCTTTGTAGTGGTAGATAGATTTTCTAAGATGGTACATTTTATACCGTGTCAGAAAACCAGTGACGCAACTCACATTACGAATCTGTTTTTCAAAAAAGTCATTCAAATTCATGACTTACCAAGGAGCATGGTTTCAGATCGAGACACCAAGTTCGTGGGACACTTCTAGAGGACCTTATGGAAAAATCTAGGAATGAACTTGTCATTCAGTTCAGCTTATCATCCTCAGATAGATGGACAGACAGAAGTTTTCAACAAAAGTTTGGGAGACTTGTTGAGGAGTTTGGTGACAGAACACCACAGTCAGTGGGACAACATTCTGCCACAGGGAGAATTTTCTTATAATGATTCCATCAATAGAAGCACAGGGCAGAGTCCATTCCAAATTGTTTATGGGACACAACCAAGAGGAGTATCTGAACTGAGGGATTCAGAACATGATGAGATAAGAAGTGCTAGTGCAGAAGATTTTGCCGAAGCAATGAAGGAACTTCATAGCTAGGTGAAGGAGCGATTGCAGAACTCGAGCCAAGAGTATAAGCACAGAGAAGATCAACACAGGAGACAACTTCAATTTGAGGTTGGTGATTTGATTCTGGCACATCTGAGAAAGGAAAGGTTCTTGAAGGGGACATATAACAAACTGAAGATGAAGAAGATCGGACCATGTAAGGTCTTGAAGAAATTTGGGGCAAATGCTTATGATATTGAATTACCCGATGGGATCGAAATTTCTCTGATATTCAACATCTCAGATTTGTACCCTTACAAATATAAGGAAGCAGAAGCAGGTAGTGAAAAACTAGAGGTTCAGTGGGCTAAATAGATGCCAGCTGCAGAGAAGCCACAGATGGAAAGCATACGGGACAAAAGAGTTAGCAAAAGGACCAAAAGAAGGGAATATTTTGAATACTTGGTCAAGTGGAAGGGACATCCAGTTGAAGATGCTAGCTGGGAGAATGAAGCAAAGATCCAGAAGCATGGACAGACCGTGCGAGAGCTCATGGACAGGAGCCCATGAAAATTTTCAAGCGAGGGAGTATGATGCAGGAGCATCACCGACAACAAGTGAGCGGGAGACAAACACCAACGCATTTTGGCACATGACGAATTGTTTGAAATGTTTTGAAGTGGATACGCCAAACTTAAATGAGACAATTAAGAAAGAGCATACTCGTAGATTGTAATCAAACCTTGAGCGTCCCGCTCTCGTCTGAAGGACTAAGATGCATTTATGCTAGTAAATGTAAGTAGGTAGCTTTGAATTCTTAGATTAGACAGTTTTAGGAGCTGGAGGGAAAACGAATATAGACACCCTCACTTGTATCATTGTNCAAGAGGAGTATCTGAACTGAGGGATTCAGAACATGATGAGATAAGAAGTGCTAGTGCAGAAGATTTTGCCGAAGCAATGAAGGAACTTCATAGCTAGGTGAAGGAGCGATTGCAGAACTCGAGCCAAGAGTATAAGCACAGAGAAGATCAACACAGGAGACAACTTCAATTTGAGGTTGGTGATTTGATTCTGGCACATCTGAGAAAGGAAAGGTTCTTGAAGGGGACATATAACAAACTGAAGATGAAGAAGATCGGACCATGTAAGGTCTTGAAGAAATTTGGGGCAAATGCTTATGATATTGAATTACCCGATGGGATCGAAATTTCTCTGATATTCAACATCTCAGATTTGTACCCTTACAAATATAAGGAAGCAGAAGCAGGTAGTGAAAAACTAGAGGTTCAGTGGGCTAAATAGATGCCAGCTGCAGAGAAGCCACAGATGGAAAGCATACGGGACAAAAGAGTTAGCAAAAGGACCAAAAGAAGGGAATATTTTGAATACTTGGTCAAGTGGAAGGGACATCCAGTTGAAGATGCTAGCTGGGAGAATGAAGCAAAGATCCAGAAGCATGGACAGACCGTGCGAGAGCTCATGGACAGGAGCCCATGAAAATTTTCAAGCGAGGGAGTATGATGCAGGAGCATCACCGACAACAAGTGAGCGGGAGACAAACACCAACGCATTTTGGCACATGACGAATTGTTTGAAATGTTTTGAAGTGGATACGCCAAACTTAAATGAGACAATTAAGAAAGAGCATACTCGTAGATTGTAATCAAACCTTGAGCGTCCCGCTCTCGTCTGAAGGACTAAGATGCATTTATGCTAGTAAATGTAAGTAGGTAGCTTTGAATTCTTAGATTAGACAGTTTTAGGAGCTGGAGGGAAAACGAATATAGACACCCTCACTTGTATCATTGTAACATTAGCAGCATAATCAATCAAAGAGAACATAGGAGAGCAGAAGAAGAGAGATGTGTAGAGTAAAAACCCATGTACAAAAGTTCTGGATTAATACAAAGATCTTTAGTTCAGACTCATGGTGTCCAATTCCTTTCTGTGTTTGTACATGTTGATTGATATATGCTTAGTTACTCTCTGATATGCATTTTCTTTGATGCACGAATTTATGATTTCATATTTAATGTCTGAAATTTGAAGAGAGGGAGAGTAAGGAATGAGTTTCAATTGTTTCTCTGTCTGAGAAAGAGTTTTCCTGCAAGGAGTTCAGTGAAATTGTCTGCAAGGTGTGCGTTGACAGAAGTCAGAGTTCGTCTCTGCAAGATCAGGAGGGATACCATTGTTCTCATTCTCGCAGAAGTGCAAGTTAAGAACAGGAGCCATGCAAGGAGTGCACAGGTCGAGTGAAGTCTCAGTGTTTGCAACCTGAGCGAAATTGTTGAAGGATTGCTGTCACAGGGAGTGCGCAGAGTCAAAGAGGTTCAAATACTTGGAATTATTTGAAGAATTTCCACAAGGAGTGCGCGCAGGAATTTTCCCCAAAGGACTTGAGGATTTTTTTTCAATCAAGCTCAGGAGGGATAGGATCTTTGAAGTTGTCAAAGAAAATCTCAAGAGGGTTGAAAGGAGTCATTTTCGAAGTCATGAGTAGTGAAGTGCCGAGAGCCGAGGCACAGAGGAAACACGTGGCAGAACCACAAGGTGGGCTCGGGAAATAGACAAGCGGACACATGTCACCTAGTGGAAGGAGTCAACACTCCGTTGACTTTTCGCATCTCGGGAATTCACAAGATAAGAGTACGTGAGCTTGACGCTTCGACTCGCGAAGTCGCGAGTAGCGAGAATGAGAGGAGAAAAGTCAACATCGCCTCTCGGGGCTTCGTGAAAGAAAGGTACCAAGGTTGGACATTCGAATTCGTGAAGTGGCGAGTAGCGAGAAGTGCTAGCACTTAGCCTAGCCAGTGGTCACGTGAGGAAGGTGCCGACGAAGGAAGAGCCATACTTGTATCGGCATTTCGGGTATCGCAAGATTTAAAAGGAAGAGTCGGGAGCCTCGAGTCACGAACTCGTGAGATTGTGAGTTGCAAAAAGGACCTTGGGTTAGGCCCTCGGTCATAGAACTGTGGTCACTTGGGGAGAAAGGAGCTCATGCCTAGTGTTGTTCGCACAGGGGAGCTTCCTGAAGGACCTGTGGATCGATTTGAAAGGAGATTCCAGCAGGGAATCCGAAAGAGCCGATCCGGCTCAAAGGGGTTAAAGAACGATCCTGTGAGTGGATCTCGGCCCAAGGGACGATAGGTTTGCGTCACAAAGTAAATGTAGTGACTGCATCTTTATAAAACCCTTCTTCATGTTCATAGTCACTTTGGAGGAAATCTTTAAAAACATTTAATTTAGATCCAAAAGAAACAATGTTACTTCCAACATCCCATGCTTGCATAATAAGAGACGTTCTCTTTTTAATGTTTTCTTCAACATTTTTTCTGAAAACAACTAATAAACTTGATGTTCCTTTCAATTTTAAATCAGGTTTTGCAGGTTGGTTAGTAGCCAGTGGACTTGCAAGGATAGGGGGCAACATCAAAGTGTATTCCAACTCTTTAATTATTTCCTTTTGTTTTGTATTTTGTGCCTCCATGTCATCAATTGAAACATCTAAATCGTCCCATGTTATCTTGTGTATCTTAGCAATTCTAGATGGAAGCAGGTCGGTAAGATCATAGTCAGAACGAGATTTTCCCTTTTTATTTTCCAGGTCAAACCCTTCAAATATTAAATTCTAGAGTTTTTTTCAAATAAAGGATTATGTATGGCAAATGACTGTTCTTTTGAAAAATATTCTTCTTGTGTAGCGAGTTCAGCTGCAACTTGTTGAATTTCTTGCAACCTTTGTTCTTCATGGGGAAAATGAATATTTTCAATATAAACCTCCAAGTACAGTCCATGTCCTCAAGGGATATATCATTTTCAGATATAGGTTGTTCTACTTCTTCTTGCTGAGAATTTTTTGTTTTCCTCTTTACTTGAAACTTATGGGGATTTTCATTTTTTTTCCATATGGAGGGTTTTTATCACCCCCACCACCCAAATTACTCTTTGAAACCTTTTTTTGTTGAGATGTTGTTGCTTGGAGACTATTTTTGGGTAGACTACTTTTTTGTGAATCTATAGGAGATTGAGTACTTTTTTTCATTTGAACCTTTGCCTCTTTGTTTATATTGGGTTGTCGAGCTTACCATGGTTTCAATATCATAAACAGATTGCATTGGAACATCATGGGTATTACCTTCTTCTTCTTCAAAAAAAACTGAATTAGTAAATGCATTACTGAATCTCACTGATGTCATATGATCAAGAACGATATGACTTGGGTCAAAGCCCCTAATTTTTTCTGCATACTTCAAATTGAATTGATTAAGGTGAGTTGAGTATTCATCAATTTTTGTAATGCCTCTTATTGTGATTTCTCTGATTTTCCATGGCAATGGGATAAATTGCCTCTTTCTTTTCTCATTAAAAAAGTGCAACCAGAATCTGTATTTCCTAGAAACTTCAATCATGAATATTTTCTCTGAAATGTAATAAGGAAGGAAAAAAGGACTTTCACGGGAACAAAAGATTTGAATCACATAATAATTTTCCATTTTTTCTATAGTTCCCCTTTTGTTCAGAAAGTTCGTTGCTTCTAATGACAATCTAGTTGTATTTTCTCCAAAAATAAGTTTCTTGAACAATGATTTTGAAATGAATATTTTTCTCAGTAATATGACTTAAATCCTTTTTTCGATGAAGACATTAATTCAAATTAAATGATATTACCTTCAGAGTTCTACCATTAATAACGGTCTTTTAATGATTTAACTGGAAGTTGTAATTCGTATGATTAGAATTTAATGTACATCGATAAGAGTGACAAAGCAATGAATATACTACGATGGGGAGTTGGGCATGGAAAGGATGATGAGGTGAAACCACGAGTCCACCTATCCACAAACCCACCATAACATCGAAATATGGCTAAGTATTGCTAGACGATAAGAGTGAAGATAAGAATTTGGTTAAGTGTTTTTATTAGTTGGACTCATAAGAAATGAACTATTCAAGACTTAGTGACCCGTGAACCCACGGTGAAAAAAATCAGAAATATTATAAGTATAGAACTTAAAATGAGGATCGTGGAAAAATTAAGGTTCGAAGGAGAAAAGGGAACATAAAAGGTGATAAAATTAAATCGCAAGTCTGGTAGCCCATGAACCCACCATAATAAGAAGAATTCTTAAAATATGACTAAGTCATGGTGCATTATGGTTATTGATGCAGGAGCATCTACAACTTCATCAAGCGAGCCAGTGCGTGGAAAGTGAAGAACAGCTGGACAACGCCAGCACATACATTTTTGAATTGCTTTGGAGATTGTTGCGCCGCCATTTGAATGATTTCATTCATATGAAGTGCACTTGTATTGTAATAT
>SNQJ01S0089335.1:54735-64750 GCA_010110895.2 Picea sitchensis
TATATATAGGAGACTAGGAGGTATAATTACAACTAATGGCCTAAAGCTAACATAAATAAAATAACATTACTAATCTAATATGCCCCAATTAAGGGGTAATGAGCCAATATTAGGTCCATGGGAACGTAGCAGTATGTCACTGCCATATGTCTGGTCACCAAACCAAGGTAGTGGATCTTGGTGGCATAACCAAGAGAAAGGGGGTCTCATCATGAGCTAGCCTTCTCATTTTCATGAAGTGCTTGTGGGTAACGTTGTCACCTCTGGTCACCACGCCAGGACAGTGTCCCCCAACTTTTTCCTTGAAAATAAAAAATAATAAGACAAAGAATAAAAGTCATTGAATGGGCTAGGAAACAATGGCATCAATGACAAGGTGTAGTTCACCCTCTACAGAGGCACCCGCAGGAAAGACCTACATTTCCTTTTTATCACTACACCCTCTGCCCAAACATTTCCCCTACACCATTTCACACACTTACATGACCTAGATTAGTCTTCACCTAGAAAACACCCCAAATTTTAGGAGGATTATCCCAATAGGACATCCTAAGACCCTCTCCAAACATGACTTGTTAAACAGCATAACGTCTTTGAGCATTTCTCTGGGTAAAGGGGGGTTTGATGCACATGTTTGGGTAGTTTGATTATTGGATGTGATTGACATTGCTATGATCCCTGTGACTTATGGGCCCATGGAGGGTGTACTTATTGTTGTTATAGGACTATGACCAATGGACAGGTACATATGGGGAGATGATTAGCTCGGACCTCCATGGGGTTGAAAGCCCACAGATGGATTTTGTGATCTCATCCAAGAGCATAGAGATATTAGAGAATTGCACCAAGAAAAAGGAAGGACATTTCACCATAGACACTTTGGTAGGCCTAGACCTAGGGGGATATTGTTCTCCCACCTGGATGTTGGCCTTGGGAGGGCCATGACATCACCATTATGGCCCTAGACGTCACCTAGCGTCAGGATTGGCATTATGGAGGGAATTGTGTGCTAATTGGCATGTGTGGAATCATATAGGAGCTTGGAAGGCCCAATGTTTCACCCAGGAGGCTCAACGTCACCCTAGAAGGGAATGATGTCACCTCTAAAGATGATTTTAGGGTTTGATTATTTTAATTTATGTAAAAACTGAATTTTTCATGTAATTTGGCCACATCAGCGTTTTCATGACCTAATTGTAATTAAAGGTCATTGATATTGTATAAATAAGAGATAAAAATCTCATTTTTTATTCATCATTCACTCATCACACAAGTGGTGGTCTGAAATTTGGCCCTCTTTAAGGGTTATTGGTTGAAATCTAGTGGTATGCACTTCTTTGAGGAGGTAATTCTTGGTGTATTTTGGCAAATTTTCATGCGGAGGATCTTCAACTAGGGTTTATGATTAATTATTATTGGTGAAGTAAGTGGAAAATATGCACTTCTTTATTGTGAATGAATTCTTATGGTTAATTTACTTGTTTCATGTCTAAGATTATGAAATTGCTTGCTTGAAACCCTAGGAGAAAAACATATGTTACTATATTTTTCTCTATAGTCTTCCATTTGATAAAATTTCTTGAAAGGCACCTATCTAGAAGCAGATACTAGATCCATACCATTGTACCACTCTAGTAACCCTGCTTCATTTTCCATTGCATATTTTATTTAAATTTTTCCAAGGAAAGGAGAAATCGCTAGGGCCTAACTTTTGTTACTTCCTAGCAATTATCTCTAGGAGTTGGATTTTTGAGGCCTTGGGCTACCAACACCTCTCTCATCCTCTCCATCCCCTTTGAATAAACATTTTCATTGCTACTTTCCTCTAATACTTGTTACTGTCATTATTGACTCAATTACCCTAGAAAGGCACAAGTCTACCATTTACAAGTGTTGATTGATCAAACAAATTTCAGAACTTCTTCTCTTGAACACCTATTAACCCTAGATTAGCCTAAATCATTAACATACTTGTTTTTGTTGCAAAATATTGCTACAACCATCTAACACCAGTAAATTAACCCTAAAAGTGACATATTATGCTAGCTAGATGTTGCTAAAACTGCTTGTGACTATTCATTATCAAATTGCCTAGTTAAAGCTATCATTACAAGTCTTTATTCAAGCATTTTAGAGAATAAATATTATGGTTGTTACAAATTTCTTGTTGCTGTTATAAATTGTTACACTGCTGCAAATTTTATATCAGCTAGTACATTTCTTAAAATTTCATTGTCTTATGAAGCACTGACATCATTTTGGTACTTGGAAAGTGCCCCTTTTTGCCTTGTTTTCTTGTTCTGGGAAGGTACGCAATATTATTTACTTGCTTCATCTATTTAAGACATAAAGAACCCTTTGATTTGAGTGATATGTGAGAGGGGAAGGATTTCCTTGTGTTATTTTCCTTAGCCTTCCCAAACCCCCCAGGTCACTAGGGACGTCTCCCCTAGGGTAGTCTCGACATACTCCTAAATAGAAATTGATTTCCTATTAAGGTGACAGTGATAGGTTACTCCTAGCTACGCCAATTTTGTATCCACTTGCCTTGGGCTTGGGGGAAGTACAAATTGTGTGATAATAGGGAGCATTGAGAAGATACATGTCAACACCTAGGAAATGACATTGTATTTTTGTCAAGAGAGTGTTCAGGTACTTGCGTGGCACAATAGAGTATGTGATCGATTTTCAAGGGAAACCTAAAACCAAAAGTGAAGTGAATGTACACGGATTTTTCAACACTGACTAGACTAGTGATCTTGATCAAAGGATGTTAACCAATGGATATGTGTTCATATTGTTCATTGGAGAAATCAGTCGAATGAGTAAGACATAGGTACTTTCAGCCTTGTCAGCAACGGAAGTTGAATACATGGCAACCACCCATGCAAGCAAATAATCAATATGGTTGCATCGACTGTATTCAGAGATTGGGTTTGAAAAAAAAACTATGAGGATATATTGTGATAGTCAAAGTGTATTTTTCTTGGCAAAGAACCCAACTTACCCTTCTCGGAAAAATCATATTGATGTAAAATACCATTTTGTAAGAGACATGGTGGAAATTAAAAAGGTGTTGTTGGAGAAGGTAGACACTTTGAAAAACATTGCAAAATCTTTGAATAAGTTTGTGAGTGAAATGAAGTTCTCTTGGTGTAGAGAGGTTGTAATATACCTCAATCTCTAATTATTAATTAGTCTCGATAATTATTGTAATTTCATCGAGGGAAGAGTTATGTCTCTTCACCAATTGTTGTATATACATGGTATCATATGCCATTGTAAGCAGGAAGGAATATTGATATTAATATATTAATATATTTATTTATATCCAAGTCTTCTCCAATTGGTATCAAAGCCAACTGGGATTAACCTTAAGTTTTTCCTCTCCTCACCCAACTCATCCAATACACCATGCGTTTGAAATATCGCCCTGGTATCTATCAACATGCTTGGGGTGCATATGGAGGTACTTCAAGCATCTCTTTGCGTACATGATGTTGCATATACGAGGATTTTGTCTCTCTGCATACGGGTGTCTCTCTGCGTGTGTGCATGAGGATGCAATCAGGTGAATGATGCCTCTTTGCATACGAGCATCTCTCTGTATGCATGCATGAGGATGCATGAAGGGGGATTATGTTCATAAAAATAGTGAGGGTAAATTTTTGTGGGAACCCCAACCGTGTTGGTGACCCTCCATTCATTCTCTTCGACAACTGGTGAGAAATTTGGAAACCTCAAGAAAGGCGTCAAGTGCCACATGAAACACGTCATCCAACACAAGTAATGCATATCCAAATAAAGATATTAATGATGATTTGAATGAATTAAAAACTTCAGTGGGTGAGATCAATAGAAAAATTGGCAGTGCAGATATAAAATAATTGAAAACTTCGATGGATGAGATCAATAGAAAACTCAATAGTATAGATAACATTTACAAAAAAATCAATGAGATGGATGATTTCTCCTGAAGACTCAGTTAGGTAGAACATGTATTAAAGGCGTGGGGTGAAAACTCCAATGATCTCAAGACCCCTGTGGTAGCATGGGGAAGCGGGAATAAGGAATTAAATATCCCATATACCCACTCCCACCACCCCCCTTACCCATCTCCCAAACATTCACCCAATTTTGGGTCCCTTAATGGGTTCACGTACAAACTCAAAATTGATATACCGATATTTAACTAAGAAGATTATAGAGAGATCAATAGATGCATAAATATGCTTGATCGTTAATTTGATTTGCACCAGATGCATGAGGATGGAGAGAAAGTAAATTTCACATCACTACACCTAGAAAAGTCGGCGTGGGATTGGTTTTTGTGGTGCCACTCTAAAATCCAATCAAGAGAGTGGGAGAAATTCAAAAAATATTTTTTCAATAGATTTTAGAATATCGAAGACAAAAAAGTATTTTCCAAACTCACTCGATTACAACAATCAGGCACGATGGATGATTTTTTAATGAGTTATATGTGCTCGCTATTCACGTGTCGAATTTATTAGATGATTATCTCTTCAATATTTCCATACCAGGATTAAAGGAAGACACTAGGAAAAACTCAGACTAATAGATATCAAGGACGTAGAGAAAGCACGTCTAAAATCGTCAAAAAAAAATTGTTCTCCTTTCAGTGATCCTTGATGAACCATTATGAAAAAAATTACTCAAGTTATACCCCCCTCCCATACCGGGATTAAAGGAAGACACTAGGAAAAACTCAAACTAATAGATATCAAGGATGCAGAGAAAGCATGTCTAAAATCACCAAAAAAAAATTGTTCTCCTTTCAATGATCCTTGATGAACCATTATGAAAAACATTACTCAAGTTATACCCCCCCTCACAAAAGGATTCCACCCTCCGATGAAAAAAATGACAAAAATCGGTGTTTTAAATGTCATGCACCTAATTGGAAACCATGCCACAAATGTAAGGAAAGGAAATTATATCTATGCGATTCACATAGAAATAGAGACATGGAGGCAGGTGACTTATCCCCATATGACATAAAATCATAAGATTTGAATTACGATTCCATCCAACGTGGGAAATCTATCCATCTAAATACCCCTCCAACACTCTCAATTGTCGCAATGACATGTATTTCTCAACCCCAAACTCTCAAGGTTTGTGGTTATATAAAAAAAAGAAGAGTAACGATACTCATAGACAGTGGCAACTCACATAATTTCATCGATACTAGAGTAGAAAAAAAATTGAATATTTTTTTCTACACTACCTCAGACTTTCAAGTCGCTATATCAGGGAACCAAACAACTCCATGTGATGGGAAGTGTCATAAAGTACAATTGTCTATTGATGATTATAAAATAGAATCTCCTATGTGTGCCATGGCCATTGGAGGATTTGACATGGTATTAGGATCCCAATGGTACAGTGGGGATTAAATTACAAAATTAATTCCTAATATTTTTTGAAAAAGGAATAAAATACAAGTTGTTTGGGATCAAGAGCCCTTCTCCCCAATTAGTCTCATCCAACAGAATGGAAAATATTATTAAGAAAGGATCCCAAGCCTATCTATTACATTGTCATTCAATGGAGGGATCCTTTAATAACATAGATGACCCAAAAGGACTAGAGGAGATTCTTTGGAAATATAGTACCATTTTTCAATACCTCCCTCATGGCCTTCCTTGAGAATGGTCTAGAGATCACATCATAGAATTAATTCCCATATTGGCCCCAATTATAAGGAAATATTATAGGAAATCTCACAGACATAAAATGGAAATTGAATGCATGGTTTAAGAATTACTAGATTGTGGGTTTATAACTCAAATCAAGAGCCCATTTTCAGCTCTAGTCATACTCGTAAGAAAAAAATATGAGTCCTAAATACTTTGTATCGATTACCAAGGATTAAAAAAAAATACTATAAAATACAAGTTTCTTATTCCATTTGTGTATGATCTATTGGACGAGCTCCATGGTGATAAGTATTTTTCCAATCTTGATCTAAAATCAGGGTATTACCAAATAAGAATCTGAGAAGATGTCATTCACAAAACTACTTTCTGTACCCATGAAGGACTATACGAATTTTGTGTCATGCCTTTTGGAATTTCCAATGCTCTTGCTACTTTCCAAGCAATGATGAATGACTTATTTCGACCATCCCTGCATAAGTTTGTCCTTGTTTTCCTTGATGATATACTTATATACAACAAAAATTGGAGCTTACACCTCAAGCATGTAGAGACAATGATAAAGTTGTTAGAAGGAAATAAATTTTATCAAACCAATCGAATTGAAGTCTTGGAAGAAGGGAGACAAAAGTTTTGGGCAATGCAGTATCATTCGAAGGAATCAAGGTAGACCCAAAGAATATTGTGGCAATGAAGGATTGGCCTAGCCCCAAAATGATCACATCATTACGAGGATTCTTAGGTCTTACATGGTACTATAGAAGATTTGTCAAAAATTATGTAGAAATTGTGGCCCCATTAACATATTTATTGGAAAAGTATTCCTTTGTATGGGATGATGATGTTGAGGTTTTTTTTAATAAGTTGAAAACTTTAATGAATTCCACTCTTGTCTTATATGCCTCAGACTTCACAAGACCATTTATCCTCAAATGTGACGCTTCATGAACATGAATAGGGGTTGTGCTGATGCAGGATAACCGCCCCATTTATTTTGAAAGTCGAAAATTAAAACCAAAGGAGTAGACTAAATATACATATTACAAGGAGATGTTGGAAATCATTCATGCCTTGGTAAAATGGAAACAATACCAGTTGGGAGCCAAATTCATGATCAAAACAGACCACAACAGTTTGAAATATTTCCTCAATCATAAGAGCCTATCATCAAAACAACAAAAATGGGTAAGAAAAAGTCAAGTTTTCGACTTTGAAATTATGTACAAGAAGGGAAAAGAAAATATAGTTGTCAATGGATTATCTAGAAAATATGGGGGAGATGCTACACTATGTTCTATTTCAATATCCATTCTCGAATGGATCTTAGATTTTCAAACCAAGTATGTGAAAAGTTTAGAGATAAGGAAGATAATTGAGGAGGTGGTAGGAAACAATGCAACAAGCTAAAAATTTACATGGGAGATGACATACTTTGGTACAAAGGAAGAATATATTTACCCAACTCTTCCAAATTCAAAAATCAAATCTTGAAGGAGAATCATGATTCTCTGACTATATTCCATGTAGGGTTTTTCAAAAAATACTACAATATACGACGATCCTTCTTTTGGAAAGGAATGAAGACCGATGTCCAAAAGTATATGGTTGAGAGTGACACATGTCAACACCATAAGTTTGAAGTAGTCTCTCCTCCAAGTCTCCTTCAAACCCTTCATATTCTAGATCGAAAATGGACAAAATTATCTATGGATTTTATCACAGTTCTTCCCACCTCGGATAAGAAAGACATAATATTTTTATCATATAATAATTAAGAAAATATGGTCATTTCATCAGCATTTCATCTAAATCTAAAGAGCCCATTCAAATAGTTTATAGTTATGTAAAACATATCTATAAGCTCCATGGGCTCCCCAAATTTATCGTTAGTGATAGGGATCCTAATTTTACTAGCATCTTTTGGAAGGAATTGTTCCACCAATTTAGGAACACTTTAACCATGAGCACTACATACCATCCCTAGACTGATGGTCAAACTGAAGTGGTAAACAAATGCCTTGAACATCTGAGGAATTTTGTGAATGATCATCAGTCACAATGGCAGAATTGGCTACATTTGGCAGAATGGTGGTATAACATCACATATCACACATCGGTGAAAATGACTCCCTTTGAGGCTCTATATGGTTATCTGTCACCAACAATAAAGGAATATGTGGTCTCCAATTTCAAGTCCCCCACTATGAAAAATTACCTAGTGACTTCTGATGAAATCCTACGAGTTCTCAAAACTCATCTCGAACAAGCAAGGAATCAAATCAAGCAACAAGCCAACCTGAAAATAATCGATCGTGAATTCGAGGTTGGATATTGGGTGTTCATCCAACTCCAACCATGGAAACAAAATAATCTAAAATCTAAAAAACCATAAACTTGAGCCCAAGTTTCATTGTCCTTATTGAATTCGAAAGAGGGAAAGCCAAGTAGCCTATGCCTTGGACATACCAAACAAGGGGATATTACATGATGTTTTTCATGTCTCTTGTTTGAAGAAAAAATTGGGTCCATCGATTGTTGTACAGATAGAATTGCCCCTCCTGGATGAAGAAGAGAAGTTATAACTAGAACCCGAATGCATCTTAGAAGTCTGAATCAAATTCCTTCGTTCCAGAAGTATCAATGAGTACCTTATCAATGGAGGAACCTGCCAAAGGATGAAGCTACTAGGGAGAATGAAGATTTTAGAGCTAGGCACTCATCATTACCAAAACTTAAAGGACTAAGAATTTAAGAAAGGGATGACATGAAATATATCTCAATCACTAATTATTAATTAGTCTCAACATAATTGTAAAGTCGTCAGGGGAAGAGTTATGTCTCTTCACCAATTGTTGTATATAAATGTTACCATATGCCATTGTAAGTACAAAGGAATAATGATATAAATATATTATATATTTCTTTATATCTAGGTCTTCTCCATAGGCAATGGGAATTGTTTTCATGGGTTAGTGAACAAAGTTTAGGTTCTCCTGATTTTGCAAAGAAGACAACATGTGGGAGAATGTTGGATTGTTATATTTTTTGTAGTGGAAACTCAATAACCGACTATATAGTCAAGGTGGATCGACTGGGTGAATGTTCAACAGGAATGATAAGTCAAGTAGATGGTCCAATTAAGTTGGAGGTCGGGTCTACTGCTCAAGCCGACTAGAGGTCAACATGAGGTTGAAAGGTGATCGACTGAATAGTCAATTGGTAGCCGACTAGAGGTCGACATGAGGTTGAAAGGTGGTCGATCGAATACTCAATTGGTATCCGACTGGAGGTTGACAAGAAGTTAGTCGACTTATGGTCCACTCGTTTGTAGCCGACAAAAGTTCGACCCGGTGGTCGACTGTAACAAAATCCCGATATTCATAGGATTACAACAAATCATCTTCATGGATCTGTAACCATTTTGGGGCAACATTAATTAGGGTTTTACCTACTATAAATCCTATAAATATGGCATGATGTAATATTCTCTAAGAGTTGGAAGGTTTTGATGTTATTATTGTGTATATAATGGTCAAGTAAATGTAAATCATATTGGTTGGAGATTTGTTTTTGCATCAGAGAAAGAGAGTAGGATGACAATTTTGTCTTAGGTGTAGACCAATAGTAGTCATGCAACTCTTTATTAAGTGAATGAATAAGAAAATTAATGAGCAATAGTCGCCCAGGGAATGTTGGTTTTCCTGAGTAATGGTTTCTAGGGTAAATCTCTATGTACTATGTGTGTTTGCCATTGACTATTATCTGTTTAATTATGTCTTATCTCTCCTACTTGGTTTAGTGTTTTTTATAATAATCCCTAAGTGGAGACAAGGCACTAAGTTTAACTCCCAATAACTAACCACAAAAACCCTAAAATTAAAATATTTTCTTTTATGCTATATAAAATACAAATATATATGTGTGTGTGTACAAAAATATTTATTTCATTGTCTACTGCAAAGTTCATGGTTAAATCTCATTTTATAGACAATTTTATCCTAGGGTTTATGATTCATTGTTAATCTCTAACCCTAGGAGGTGTTGTGCTAGGCATCAACAACCTCATTTTTCTTGTATATTTACTTGTAAATCCTCTCCAAGAAAATTAATACCCCTTTTCTCTTCTATAAAAACTTATTGACTTGGATTTTTTCCTTAATGATTGAGCATGATTAATCCTCTCTCTAAACATGTAATGTCCCCCACCTCTTAGAGAGGTAATGAGGAGACTCAGTGACCTGGGCACCCCCACTAGGTCATAGTCTCACACTGAAGGGGGGGGGAAAGTCAAGAAGTTAAAAGTTATATTTTTAAGTTGACTTAAGAAAGGAAAA
>SNQJ01S0089336.1:7665-40828 GCA_010110895.2 Picea sitchensis
ACAGTTTTGGGCATGAGGTTGTGAGAAGCCCCTGAATCCATCAAGCAGTTGTGCAGTACCTTGTCATGTATGTTCAAGGAAGTGTAGAAGGGAGGGGATGAATCATTTTTGTCTTCTACCATAGGACCTAGAATAACTGCAGGATTTTCATCTTGCAAATTGATGGAGTCTGTGGGAAGGCATGAGACCTCAGACTATAAAATCTCAGAGAAGTGTTTCTTGAACCCTTCATGTTTAATCAATTTGGTTAGGGGCACAGGGATTCTGATCTTTTGAATTTCATGCTCGAAATTAAAAGAAGATGTAAGATTCAGAATTTCTCTTATTTCGGGAATATGACTCTGGATTATGGGAGAGAGGGGTCGGGGCTTCTTACCTCTGTGACTGTTCGCTACTTCATTAGCATCTTTCTTTGTTCTAGTGGACTGCTCAGGAACATCGGGTGCTACTGTCTTTTTCTTAGACCTCAGCTCATACCTGCCTTGGCTGCCACTAGTCTTGTCTCCCTTGCTCAGTTCATTTAGCTGATTATCCATGAGAGACTCCTTGTATGCTGATTGAGTGAGATGAGGAAAAGGAGGAGTGTCTCCGAATCAATGGATTTCAGGATCAAGCTCATCTGTTCCCTCTTCTTCTCCTTCGGCCATAAAATTGTTTTGAAAAGGGGCCTAAATTTTCTGGTCTTCTCTGTCTCTTCCCCTCTCTCTTTGCACAGTCGGGGAAGTAATATTGTTTGGCCTCCTGAAACCTCCTTTGTTTTCAGTGTTTTGAGGACCCTTGTATGCTTGCCTCCCCTCCACCTTCATTCTCTCCATCTCTGCAGACAGATACTTCACCATCTTGGTCAGTTCATCCACTTGAGGGTGGGGCATCGATGGGCTAGAAGTTGAGGCTTCAGATCTTCCCTTTCTCCTGTCTGCGTCGGCCTTGTTCCTTAATCTATCTGCTGCTAATACATTGGATTCCACTTCTATGGCCACATATTGCATTTGAGCTAAGGAGGTGGCTCTTCTTTCTCTCAATAAAAGACAGAAATTGGTACCAAACGCACTAGCATAAGAGATCTTGGCAGAGGCTTCTGAGGGTTTTATTTCGGCAGGAATTTTATTATACATTTTATTGAATCTTTTGGAGAAGTCAAAGACAGACTCTCCTTCCATCTTCCTCAAATACCCGAACTCTGTCATATAATACATGAAATCCTTCTTATCTTCCCACTATCTCACGAAAGCACTATCCAGGGCTTCAATCCCAGCAATAGATCTGGGGGCCAATCCTCTAAACCATTTCCTCACCTCGCCATCTAGGCTCTGGACGAAGACTCTCAACAAGACATCTTCATTTTCAATATTCAGGTTGTCTGCGTAACTGTAGAAAGAAGCCAAATGCTCTTCCGTAGTTATGTCCCCTTCCCCAACGAACTTGGGCATATACTTCAAGTAGTCTCCAGCAGGGAGAGGATTCATAGGATGGGGTAGGATTAAGGGAGCATATATGGCAGTGACTATGGCATCCATTCTATTTAGAGGGAGATTAGCACCAGCCATAGGAATATTAGGTGGGGGAGAACTTGAAGGAGAAGGAGTTCACGAAGGGGCTACTGGGAATGAGTCTCGGAGTGGAATGGGAAACAAAAGGGGATTTAAGGAGCAGGCTAACGGGCTTAAGTTAGCGGATGTTATTCTTTGTGCAGGAGTGGTAACAATAATGAGAGGAGGAGTGGTAAAGATAGCAGTGGGGAAATCTTCAGCGGTCCTGGGTCTACGCCAAAGTACAGCTTCAGAGGAGAGGGGAGTGACAAGGGTTTCTCCCTCCAATCCCAGACCGGGAGGGGAAAACTCAGTAGGAACACTCCCGAAATTCAGGAAACGAGAAACCTCAGAAAGAGGTCTGTTAAGAAACTGACGAGGAGAAAATGGAGTTCCTACAGAAGGAGTTGGCGGATTACCTAGTTCAGCGATGGAAGCTTCTTCTTCAGAGGCCTTTCCTTTTCTGAGAACCACCTCTGGATCAGTTTCAGGTGTAGCTAAAGGCAGTTGTGGATGAGACCGCATGTGTCTGCCTCTGAAAGCCACAATTATCATGGAAGTTTCATCACAGTGGAGTCATCACAATGGATTCGCCAGGTGCACAGTAGCAATATTCAAAGGCTCTGATACCTAATGCACCATCAGAATCAGAGGCTCAATGTCGTTCAATCCCGGGGAAAATTTTCAACTTCGTCCCCGGCAACGGCGCTAGAAATGTTAGCGTCAGAAGTCACCCCTATATTGCAGCAGGAGCAGAGCCCGACGCCCATCAGTTTATGTCACGATTTGTTTAATGGGGTGATCGAATGGAAGTTAACTCAAAACGATGTGGTTCTAACTCCGAAACTAGGCCAGGCATCCATGGGAAAGTGAGGTCTTATATAAAATTTAGACAATAAGTTGTAGTAAGGGTGAGTAGGGGGAAGACTTGTATAAGAGAAAAGCAAAGGTCTGTTGTAAACATCAGGTTTCCAACAGATTGTAGGGGAAAACATCTAAACGCAAGATCTTCTTACATTCGAATGCAGAAAACTGGAGAATACAACAATGCAATGATAAATCCTTTATCATAACATAATTGCAATAATTTGCACGAATCAGTCGATCATGAACTCTCTCAATATGAGATGAAAACTAGATGGAGTGAGAAGAATGTCTGTCATTAAACAAGAAATCTTACATACAGATGCATAACCAGAGAACTAGAGTGTCTGTTAAAACTTTACAATCGGGAGTTGTGCTCTCCCATCAATAGATTACAAAATACAAAGACTGAGTCTATATACTCAGAAAAATTGCCTAACAAAGGTGTGCTCAGTCTTCCAAGTCTTGGTGTCCCTTCAGCCAAATTCGGACAGATATTCCTTGTCAGACGCCACATTAAATGCACATGGATTCTGTAAGGGGAGTAGCTGAGCCAGTAAATTCCGAGTTAGAATGTGCAAACCTCCTCTGGCTAGTCGAGGACTTAGCATGGCTTCTTTGGAAAAATGGGTACACACGACCCTCTTGAGCAGACCGCTTGCCAGACGCTCCATACCTTACACTTAATGCATGAGGAGAGGTTTCAACCACCCTTTCTCACCTTCATTTACTCCAAGCGAAAACCGGGATTGAAGTCATATTAGATGGCACCTGGAGATTGCGATGAACCTTTCGGCGACTAGACCTGACATCTTTGGCCCCTTTTGCACAACTCTTTTCCTTTCCTAATTGACCACGGGCTGTAACCTGGTGTTTACTCCTAAAGGCGCTTTCGATGTTCATGAATAGGAAGGAGCTAATCCTGGTTTATCATAGTCGCGATGAGCGAAACGCCAAGATGGCTTAATTGGGGACCACGCGTCCTTCTCAGATCTGACGGTCTTGAACTCGCTCGACGATGCTGTGGGCCTAGGTCCCGGATGCTCTCGTCCCTTCGCGCATCGGGGATACGAGGGAGCTGCTCCTTGCGCTTCGAAATCGCAATGGGCGAAAAGGCGGGGAGCCTAATCGTGCGCCAGGTGTCTCCTGTGGATGGACAACTGAGATTGCTTCATGATACCGCGGGCCCGACTCTGGGCGCTTTCGGCGCTTCTGGGTTTGGGGTTTCGAGATGTAGAATGATATGGAACTCTCACCCTTTGAACTCACGACTGCCGAAAAGCCAACGTGACTAGATCTCGTGCCACGCGTCTTTTGGATGGACGACTACTATCCTTCCCTGCATACATTATCGGTGTTGTCCATCGCGCTAATCTCGGTGCAACTTCGCTAACCGTGATTTTCTGTCGACCGCGGATCTGCTCATATGGATGAATCCAGATCGTTGACACTATAATTTTGCCCGCTTACTTGCTTGGAAGCCTAAAACGGGATTTTTCCGTGTTGCGCTCAGGCGCTTCTCGTGCAACTTGCAGACCTGAATACTCTTGTGCCCAGGACAAGAAATGTTACTAACACAATGTTTTTAGCATCTCATAGAAATCATGTCATCCCCCGCGAAGTCAATGTTAGCACATGAAATGTTCAGGAGTAAAAAGTTCTGACCTTAGTCCATGTAAGAGTCTTGGTGCCATGCTATTATTTATCATCATGAAGGAAATAAGAGTCAAATGGGTCTCAACCCTGGTCTTAAAATCATCATCATCATATTTCATGTCTCAAGGGTTTGTACAAAAAAATCCATTATGTCATTTTCCAACTGTTTAGAGGTCAATTCGAATGTCATATTTTCTTGTTGCCAACTCACCTAAAAATTTGCAGCGTACCAAGAAGTACCTTGTGCACTAATCTCTCATCATTGCACTTTGAAAACATGTCAGGGGAGATCTCATCATTTTCATTGCATTAAAATCATTATGATTTTCAAGATTATGTCAAGGAAAAATTCCAACAGTTCCCATGAAGCGGGCTACTGGAGTTTTAAAACTAGAGCTCCAGACTGGCACTGCGAACAGGTTGTAGTAGATTGAAGAGAATTGAAAACTTTCATTTAAGAACAACTTGAGTTCACAAAGAACCATCCTAAATTCATACATGTCATGTACACATTTGATGATTGTATGTTGCTTAAAATAATTCATTGAGAATTTAAAGTTGTTGTGTATTGTTGGCATGAAAAACTGTTACATGATCATGTGTTGCTAACTCTCTACACCATTAAAACCCATTGTTTTGGTATTCTAAACCCTGGTCATTAGTCAAGATTGTTATCTTGGGGTCATCGTGCATCCTCCTATTGCAAACAAGTTATATTACCCACTGATATTTCTACGTTGCGAACTGTCTATTATAACCCTGCACCACAAATTGCACGTTTCGAATTGGTGTTGGCGCTGAAAACCCTTTGATTTTTACAAAATTGTCTCTTTCTCCCTGTCTGTATTTTCACTCAGATTGAATTGTTGTCCCTATTATCATTCCTACTTGCAATTTTCTCAGCTCCACACCATTGATGTGTATAAGTTTTCAGACATATGAACTCTAAATATGTCGACTCTATAATTAAACCCTAAAAATTCATGTTTTACTCTATATTTCACATAGAAACTATCATATGAGGTTACAGAAGTTTTTAAGACACAAATTATGGACAATCAACAAATAAATAAAATCCACAAGGGGGGAGATATTGTGAGAACTAAAACATATGACATGCAACTCATCAACTCTGAACCATTTTTATAGAAAGGCTTCCAGAGGGTGGGTTGCCTTATTTTTGTTAGAAAATGAAAAGAGGGCATCCTGAAGTGGAAAAACATAATTTAGATATGTTGGCTAAGGTGGCTACTAGAAGGAGTACTAGAACCAAAATATGAATACAAAATGATCTTCCACATCAACATCATTTTTGTCATGGTTTTTGCATGCAGTTACAACACTAAGTGATGATTTTGGATTTTGAGTTAAACTTAACATATTTTTATGTATTCTGCAAGGTTACTTCAGGTTGTAATGAGTTTGCAACATTTCTAGAAGGTCTATCCTACTTCTAGTACAATTTTTAAATATTAGAATCTTTTTTGCAAAGAAATAGGCACCTACAGAAAAGTTCGCAATGCGTGCTGTCAAAGGCGTTGCGAACTGGTAATTTGGGACAGTTTGTAGCAATTAGCACACAACATATTCATTTTTTAATCATGAATTTTAAATGTCGATCTCAGTTCTTCTAAAATTTTTTGTGGAGATTAATCATAATATCATGGACTTGTTGACCAAAAATCAGCCTAACCCAATTCGTCGTTTGGGAGAAAAGTTGAAATGCTCACCTACTGGAAAGTTCGCAGTGGATGCTGTCAAGGGTGCTACAAACTCTAACAGTTTGATAAATATGAGTTGTAAGAGGGATGACACCTATATTAGGGGGTTCAAATGGTTTCCTAGGAGGTATTTGTACATGAGGGAGATGTGCTCTATCACTAGATCAAGCAGCATGACCTGTTTCAAAAGGAATTTATCACAATAGAAAAGATCCAAAAAAATAGGAATTTGTTATGTTTTTGTTGGAATCGTTTCTAACAAACTCCTAAATGGAGGAGGATCCTATGTAGATCCTTGGTTTAAACCTCTTTAGAGCATAAATATATCATTCACTATATATGAAGTGGATTTTGATAAGGAAATGGTTGGTTTCATGATCCAAGAGAGGAGAGAGATGGAGGAGCAGTTTAGTTGCTCATTTGTAAGCCCGAGGGCCTGTTTGTAATCAACATTTATGCCATTAAAGATTCATGAGAGTTGTTTATCATCTTTTCTTATTTGTTTTCCATTTATTTTTTTATCTTCTTGATTAAATATATTGCGGGTTTTTAGGATCAAAGGTTTCCTTTGATTAATGGATCCCTCAATAGCAAAGGATTTGTTATAGCTGGCTTGTTAATCATTGTTTATGTTTAAGAATTTTTCAATCTAATTTGCAGAGAGGATCTCTGTTTAGTAGACATTCTTCTTTTTTTTCACTTTCATTTCTTCTAATCATCATCATATAAGCTCTTAACCTGATGATTTGGCTTGATTTCCTTCAATCTGCAGAGTGTTTTGACTCCATGCCTAATGGTAGATCACTGATCTACAATCAAATTGTTTCCCTCTTTGATGTTCTTTCTTGTTGGTCCACCCAATTTAAATTGATTTAATTTTTCAAATTATGATGGGTATTAGGCTTGTTCTTAAAGCAGTCTAAGAACAAGTTCTAGTGCTAACAGGTTTAATTCATTGAATTTTCAATTTAAGGTTTGTTGTTTATGAAGAGATAATAGATCACAGGTTCAAATTTAGTTGAATTCCTTAGATTTACTAGAGGTTATTGTAGACAATATAATACATAGACATATTATAAGATTTAGAACATTTTAACAATAAAGTAAAAAATGTTTAGTGTAAAATGGGAATTCATTATATAAATTAAAGAAATTGTTGAGCAATAAACATGTATGCCATTAATGATGGGAACAATGTTCTTTGCTACATGGCCAACAAATTCTCAAATCAATACTAGTAAATAATTCAAAGGAGGTTGTAACAAATTTTCATTTGATCAGAATTAGAGATTTCTTCTATAACATGAGTAAACACAAAGTTAAGTGAAAAATGTATGAATAGAAAGGAAAACAAGAAATCATTGGGCAGGTTGGAAATAAGAGAAGATGATCTAGGTTTTGAAGGAGCTTCTATTAGAAGTGGCATCTGGTTTAGGGACAATCCATCAAGATATTCAATGGGATATGGTTTGCACTATCCATAGAATAACTATTACTACTACAAACAGTAATGAGTACCAACTCGCTAGCAGGCCTTATTTCACAAGGGTTACCCTTTTACACTAATTAGCCACATACTAACAACCTAGTGGGAATTATTCAAAGAGGATGGCCACATACATTAACTAACTAACTACTAAGTACCCAAAATTAGGGAGTGCAAAGTAGGACCCTAACATTCCTCCCTTGAAATGAAGCATTGTCCTTAAGGATAAATATATGGAAACTACTATAAAATTGTTGTTTCTTACTAGGTGGCATTTGTAGGCCATATATCCTTCCACTATATCAACACTTCTAGGAGAATGTGCTAGCGAATTCAATGCTCTCTTTTGTCTAGTAATACCTTTGGAATTAACCAAATGGTACCTACTTAATTAGGATTAGGGAGGATGGTCTAGAATCGACGATTTTTCCCTTCCACTTTCTTCAAATGTGATACATGAAGCACTAGTGGTTCCTGGAGTGGAATAATTGGGGTACTTTGTATGCAACTTTTCCAATGTGATGAAATATTTGTATTGATGTGGATGAATTTCCCTTCGTTAGTCACATGGGTTTACTGAGAAAAAAGGCCGAATTGAAACTTTCACTATTAAAAATAGTAAACCCTTTGGTGTATGGCTTGGAAACCATTCATTATTTATAATTTTAATTTTAAATTGAGGATGCAAGATGAGAAAGTAAGAAAAAATCACTAGATTAGAGATTGCAAGAATTTCTAGATAAACAATAGTAATTGACATAAATATACAAGTTTAACTAAAAGCTACATCTCCATATCCATTTTGTTGGCACATTAAAGAATATATATCAATAATCTTGATAAAAATCTATGGATATAACATTAGATCTCATATAATTCTAGATAACCATGAGTATCAAAGACTAATTAAACTTAACACATAACACTAGCGTTATTTAGAAAAATGGTAATAAGGCTGCTTAATTAACATGAAGTTTCATTACATGAGTATCAAAGACTATTCAACTTAACACATAACACTAGAGTTACTTAGAAAAATGGTATTAACGCTTCTTATTTAACATGAAGCTTCATTACATTGTTAGCAAAAATCAACTTCCTCTTAGGATTCATATTATTTATACAAAAAGAGATCACGTGGAGTTAAAAGATTTCATCTTCTTCAATGTTCACTATATTTTTTTATTTTGTTTTTTTAATAGTATTTCCAATGCCCATAAACCTTTTGGATTTCCTAAGAATGTGGATAATTATGTTGTTTAATTGGGGCTAGTATAGATATAAGCAATACTCTAATTTATCTAGCTTTACTTTAAAGATGTTCACTAATCTAATTTCTTTAGTTGGAGTAGGTATATACTCTTTGATTTTGGACCTATGATTTATATAAATTTACTTTAAATATGTTCATTAATTTAATTTCTTTAGTTGGAGTAGCTATATACTCTTTGATTCTCGACCTCCTAATGTTGGGAATCTATTCTATTTTATATCATGCCTCTTCTATATTTGGCTTTCTTACAACATTAAAATTACTTCAACTTGGGGTAAATATGCACCACCAATGATTAATCAATGTAGATGGCATATGTTCATGATTTTATCTATGACCTGACAAAGATGATCACAATCCCTTGGTACACCTTGGACATCCTCATATGATTTTCACCAGGTCTTTTTCTAACATCCAAGGAATAAGTCATTTTTGAAAATGTATCTATCATTCATTCTGAGAACATTCTAAAGGAGCATCTTCATAATAAGTTTTCCATTATTTGAGGAAATCAAAGCATCTTTTTCATGCCTCCTATCCTCTTTTATAACCCTCCTATCATATTTTCTATTACTTCACTTTGTTGGAGAGAGTCATGTATTTTTGATACTATCTTTGGAATTATTGTAGCCTCTTTTAGGGGTTCCTTTGTACCATCCTCATCTCATCCTTTGTACCTCAAATTTCTAGAGCACACTATATATATTAGTGGTTCTCCCCTTATCTACTTTTTATTATTCAACTTGATTATTCATAAGCTTAATCTCTTTCTTGTAATGAAACTATTGTGGATATTCCACTAGAGTAGTTTGTCAGAACAAATCTTATAATATTGTGAAATCTTATATTATAAAATTTATTTCTGTATATCCTTGATTAATTATTACTATCTTATTGCTTAGATTTACTAAAATAGTTGAAATAAAAAATGAAAGAAATGAGTAAAATATCACTCCATCCACACAAATAAACACAAGTTGTATCCTAGGAAATTTGTAATGGGAGAAAACTTAGGTAGAAGGTGATGCCTATGCTCTTCTCTCGTTTCTTCTTCTCTCACTATGGAGTTGGATATGGCACTATGGCTTAAATGGCTTCCATATAATCACCTACCTCCTCTCTTATTCTGTCAAAATAACACTCATAGATGTTCTTCTAAACTATGGAACAAGTACAATGCGAAATAATCGAACCACTTCTCTCCCTCGAAGCTCAATGTTTAACATAGCTTGATAGTCATCTAGGGTTAATACTTTTGCATCCTCAACCCTTAGTTAGTGATAAGGTTTTGGAACTTCTAGAATCTTCTTGAAATTCCACATGTGGCTATCCCCACATGTGTGAGTAATGGAGGATTAAAAGTAAATCACTCATACCATGGTGGTCAATGAGGTGTGCCAACTTGTGGGAGGCATAAATTTCACATACTACCTCCAATTGAGGTGATTTTCACACCATTGAAAATGTGTCGGAGGGTAGAAAAATTCCAAGGGGATCAAATGTCTTCTTACAAAATTTTGACCCCTAAAAATGCCATTTGATGCCTCAAAATGGATTTGGAAGGTTCCAGACCCAAAATCTCCAAATTGGGGTCTACCACTAAAATGGTCCCTCTAATCAAATTCCTCCAATTTTCCACTTAGAAAGTAGTAAGATAGATGAAAAATTATATGACAATCCATTCTAGATAACACCTCCCCATTTAGGGAGGGTTTTGGTCCCAAAAATATTTTACTGAATGAGGTGAGGAAAGTTTTCCTCTACCTTCTCCCTGTAGTACCATTTTTCCTTGCCAAGAAGTTATCATTTCAACCCAATCTACCAAAGGTCATGGTGCCCCTTGTTGATGGGAAGAAATGGATGTTTCCAAAGTCAACCCTTCAACCTCTTGGTTGGCTAAACGAAAAGGAGGTAGGAATGATTACCCTTATTTTATAGCCTCAAACTTAATCTAATCTCTTCCTTCATGGTAAATCTCGCGAAATAACTTAAAAAAAACTAAAATTACATAATATATCTAACTCTTAAACAAATTACAAAGAATAACATCACACATATGTATACCAACTAACATAAAATGAACACATAAACAATCTTCTCTTGCAACTCTTAATATTTATGCAATATTTCAACAATAGAAAGATTTAAATAAAACAAATATACTAATACATAACATTAAAACATAATAGAAATATAAATTTATACAATGAAATAATAAATCTAATACATACAATTGAGAGAGAATAACGTTTATATGAACAGAGGAAAAGGACTCAAGAAAATGAAATATGTGTATGTGAAAAACAATTTTCTTTTATTCAATATTTATTCATAAATATATGAGAATGAAAGTCTTAAATATCTTTCAGGATTTTGTGAAATTCTGGACCATAAACATTTTCTTGTATAGATAGCTATATTTTACAAGACCGCTTGGATATTATGTAAACGACAAACAAAAATACTTTGGACTAACAAAGCTACAACAAGTTTTTGTGAATACTTTTGGATGTGGTATTAGTCTCTGCAACCAAGAACTAATTAGACAAGCTAATGGTGGGAACAAAAAGAAAACATTTTTGCTTCAATGACAAAACAATAACATATACTTATGCAAAAAAAAAATTAGAACTTGACCTCCCATTTTTCCATTTTTCCATTTTAAAAGAACTCCTATCAACAGAACTATTAGACCCTAGTATTCTAGTGTAAATATAAAAGAATGACTTTTTGAAACTAAGAAAGTTGCTTCAAGAATACCATCGAGAGTGTAGAATATACCTCCTTCTCTATTTCTCAGATTTGAGTCTTTATACACTTTGCCACCAGGGTGGTTGGCATTTTTGAATTTTCTATCAATAGAAAATGTTAAATAACTATCAATATGTGGTCACAAGGAAATACCATGGTCTATTTTATAACCTCAAGCAAGCTCGGGAACAAGCATAAGAAAATATAAAATGGAACTAAGTTTTGAAATATGGTTTTCAAACAAAATTCAAAAGGGGGGCCTCCCTTGTCCATAAAACTCATAATTGAAGAATACTTTCCAAAACACCTTGTGACTTCTATGCATATAACTTTCAACCATAATTTATAGGCAACAAAATAACTAATGAAAAACATATAACATATTCCATATTTTATAACCTTTATATCCATAAGTGTAACATCATTTCACATATACAAATTCAAAATGAGTTTGTAATTGTATCTTCACACTGCATTGCTCATAAAAAATTTAAAACTTCTTCAAAAGTGCAAATATACATATCCAATGTATTTTCAAAACTGTAAATATAGAGTTCAGTAAACATTAGTTTCAGGATGAATACTCAGGATAAACGTAACTCATTTCATGACTATGTTCACTTGACTTGATAGTTGCGACTCACTCCACATATATAAATATGACAAACACAATATCATTGATCATTGAAGTCATTGCTTGTGTGCCACAGATCATAACCCATGAATAAAAAAAATCCAGATAACCTAAGGCAAGCAAGTGATATTCAACTACTCATTTCTCTTTACATTTAAACAGAGACATCAAATGCAATTGGTCGAACTGAGTTATCATATCTAGTGGGTAGGATATCAGGCTAGTAAAGAGAGGGAGGAGGATCGACATTTAAAAGATTTGTAGTTCATGAAACCATATTGGTGCTAAGGAAACATATTTCATTTATATTCAGGTGGGTGTTCTTCAACGTATTCCCACTATCTATTACTTTTGATGTAAGTTACCACATCTATTATAATAGAATAAAACATAAATACTGCACAAAACAACACAATATATGAAACCACAACACAAAAATAATACCTTTATTGATAGGAAGCAATGTTCACTTGCCTCTTCGAGGGGGAAAACTCCAGCAGAGAAGTACTCTATTACAATAATTATCAAGAAAAAACTTCTCATGTCTCCTACTCGTATTTATACTAATTCTATCTTCTAAAGATCATTCTAGAGGGAGATCCTTCTAGAAGATGAAGCTTCTATTAGGTCTTCTTACATTGAATTATTCCAATTTATTAATTAGGCCTTATTAACTAATGTCAACCTTTATTACATGGAGATACATTATTCTATCTACATGAGCGATTAGGGAGGTTAGGTACCTAACATACCCTCCCCCTTGAAAAGGAGCCTTTTTCTCAAGGCTTGAGATGAGTAAATTGTTGCAGAATGGTGGCCAACTCCCAAGTGGCATCTTCTACAATTGTATATTTCCACTTCCCTAACACTTCCTTGATCGTGGACTGACGAAGAAGACACTCATGCTGGTACAAGACTACTTATGGTTGCAACCAAATGGAACCTTCTTCATCCAACTCAGGGAGACTGGTTTGAGTTTGGAACTTAGTACCAATCACCTTTTGTAAGGTACCATATCTATTATATTAGAAGAATAGAGAAATAATGTAGAAAATAATATTGAGATAGCAACATAATACGGAAATATTGCATAGATAACATCGCAGCAACAAATTATATGGAACCACAACACCAAAATTATACCTTTATTGATAGGAAACAATGTTCACTTGCCCATTTGAAGGGGAAACCTCCAACTGAGTAGATCTCTATTACAATAATTTTTCAAGACAAAACTTATTATACCCTATACTCCTATTTATACTAAATCTATCTATCCAAAAGAACAATCTAGAGGAAGATCCTTCTAGAAGAGGAAGCTTCTATTAGGTCTTCTTACATTTGACTTGTTCCTCCTTCTTGCTAGGCCTTATTAATATTGACCTTTATTACATGGAAATATATTATTCTACCCACTTGAGGGGTTAGAGAGGTTAGGTCCCTAACATGCCCTCCCCCTTAAAATCAACATTGTCCTCGAGGCTGGAGATGAGGAAATTGCTGCAGAATGGTATCTGGCTCCCATGTGGAATCTGTTGGAGTTGCATCTTTCCACTGGACTAACACTTCTTTGATGGTGTGCTATATATGATGATGTTCACGCTGGTCCAAAATTTCTTATGGATGAAACCATATGGATCCTTCTTCATCCAACTTGGGAAGGTTGGTTTGAGTTTGTCACATAGTTCCAATCACCTTCTTTAAGTAAGAGACATGAAAAATATGATGGATCTTAGAAGGACTAGGCAAAGCTAACTGATAGGCCACCTGTTTGACGAGCTTGAGAACTATATAAGGACCATAAAATTTGGGTGCCAGTTTCTGACAATGTTCGACCTTGAGTGAAGTTTTCTTATAAGGTTGCAGTCAAATAAATACCTGGTCTCCTTCAGCAAATTGACGTTCTGAGTGACCTTGATCTGCTTGTTGCTTCATGCAATTCCGAGCCATGAACAAATTATTTTTGAGGGTACGAAGAATAACCTCTCGAAATATATGCACTTCTTCAACCGACTGGACCTTCAAGACACTTGGCATGTAGGAGAGAACAAAAGGTGGCTTTTTCCCAATATACTTCTTCAAAAGGAGTCATGCGAGAAGTTGTATGGTAAGAAGTGTTGTACCACCATTCAACTAATGGTAACCATTAAGCCCATTGATTTTTCCTTTCAGAGGAAAAACACCTCAAATAAGACTCCAAACACTTGTTGACAACTTCAGTTTGACTATCAGTATGGGGATGATAGGCGGTGTTCAGATGCAATTGGGTGCCCTATAGCCTGAACAATTATCACCAAAAAATGTTGGTGAAAGTGGGGTCTCAATAAAAAATAATAGAATGAGGCATGCCATGAATCTTGAAGATATGATCCATGAAATGTTGAGCCATAGTGGATGCAGTAAATGGATGCTGAAGAGAACATAAATGAGCATACTTGGAAAGATGATCAACTACCACCATGATTACTGACTTATTTCCTGATTTAGGTAATCCCACAATGAAATCCATAGAGATGTCCCTCCAAATAGAGGGTGGTATCAGAAGTGGTTGGAGTGTGCCAGGGGATTTGATTTTTTCTCCCTTGTTACGTTGAAAAACATCACTTTTTTCCGCAAAAGTGTGAACGTCCTTTTTCATACTAGCCCAGAAAAATAATGTTTCACCCTGTCATAGGTTTTGGTAAACCCTAAGTGCTTAGCCATGGGAGTAGAATGAAACTCACAAAGCATCGTGGATTTAAGTTGTGACTATTTACTTAAATACAAACAACCTCTGTAGAGAAGCTCATCATTGTTCCAAGAGTACCCTGGGGAAACTGGAGAATTGACTTGCAATTGTTGGATTAGATGCAAAATTTTAGGATCTTGTAGCCATTCCTGGTGAACAACTTGGAGACAATCTGGAACAATGAAGGATAGGAAGAGCATGGACCCTTCATCTTCATATTTTCAAGAAAGTGCGTCAACAACCTCTTTACCTTTCTTGTAAATGATCTCATAATAATATACAAAGAGTTCAGTTACCCATTTATGTTTCTCTGGAGACAAAGGTCATATTTCCAAAAGAGGCTTTGATGATCTGTCTTAATTTGGAAGCGTTTCCCTAAGATATAAGGGCGCCAGAGATCCACTGCATGCAAAATAGACAACATTTCCTTTTCATTGAATGATTTGCCTAAATGGAGTTCTGACAATTGTTTTTTGGAAAAGGCCAAAGGTCTTCCCTCTTGCATAAGGACTGCTCCAATTCCTCTCCCTGAGGCATCACATTCCATGACAAAGGTATTTGTGAAATTGGGAAGGTCCAAGAATGTAATTTTTAAACCTGTGAAGTAAAGAAATGCATATAGATTCTTAAGTAAAACATAAATTAATCAATGGCTCATACACATAGTACACAAAGATCTACATTAGAAACCCTTAACCAGGAGAAAATCAGTCTTCCTTGGTGCCGCACCCTTCAACTCTTTATTGTATTAATTTCACCATTCAACATACAATATATATAATGTTTTAGGTATTTTGTAGCTACCAAAACCCTAATCCATTAATCCGGGATTAATTTATATACAATGTAGTTGGGATCGTCAGATGCAGTTGTCGAATCTGACGTGCTCACACACACACATGCAAGGAATATAACACATACACAACATTCTTCCACTTGTTGTTTTGTTTGCATATGGGGGTTCACAGGCTTACATAGTCAATAATCCAGGGAAACAATGCCCATTGTTACTCTACACCAGGAGAACTTCTCTGTGCTCACAGACGTTTTTAATGAATATGCAACATTCTTCAAAGTGTCAAAATTTTCTAGCAACACCTTCTTTTCTTCAACCATGTCTCTCACAAAGTGATACTGAACATCAATACGCTTTGTCTTCAAATGATAAGCTGGGTTCTTTTCCAGGAATATTGCACTCTAACTATCACAACCTAATCTCATTGCTTGTTTTACCAACCCAATACCTGAAAACAATATTTGTGACCATGCTGCTTCCTTGCTTGCATGAGTGGCTACCATGTATTCAACTTCTATAGTTGAGAGTTCCACTATAGCCTGTCTTTTGCTCATCCAATTAATTTTTCCTCCAAATAGGTTAAACACATATGCACTTGTAGATCTTTTGTGATCCATATCTCCATCCCAGTCTTCATCAACAAATCCAAGTATCTCCACCACTCTGTCCAATCATGGTCTTCCTTGGTAGCACAATCCATAACTGTTATTTCCATGAAGATACCTGGAGACCCTCTTTACTGTTGTCCAATGATCCTTCCCTGGATTTGACATATACCTGCTCAAAACTCCCACTGCATGTTCAATGTTCGGTCTAGTACAGACCATTGCATACATCAAACTATCAACTGCACTGGCATACAAAACATGGGACATGTCCTCTTCTTCTTCCAGTGTCTTGGGACACCGATCTGTAGATAAATTTACACCTATAGGAATAAGAACCTTGACCGGTTTACTTCCATGCATATTAAACCTCTGCAATATCATCTCAACATATTTTCTCTGATTCAACCAGAGTTTCATGTTTGCACGATCTCTTTTCATCTCCATTCCCAGAATGAAGTTAGCAACACCGATATCCTTCATGTCAAATTTGGAGGATAGTTGTGATTTCACCTACTTGATAACATCCATGTTATTTCCTACAAGCATCATGTCATCAACATACAACACTACATAAATAAAGTGATTACCAACCTACTTGGAATATACACAATGATCAAACTTGCTTCTCACAAATCCCAATCCAAGGATCTATGTGTCAAAATTTTGGTACCACATCCTAGGTGATTGCTTCAGACCATATAGTGACTTCTTTATCTTACAAACCAACTCTTTCTTTCCCTTCACTACAAAGCCTTATGGCTGCTTCATGTAGATTTCTTCTTCTAGATCGCCATGTATGATTGTTGTATTCGTATCCATCCGTTCCACTTCAAGATCAAAAGAAGCAACAATAGATAAAATAAATCTAATAGACGTTAACTTGGGAAGAGGAGAAAAAATCTCACCAAAGTCAATTCCCTCTACCTGGGAATAACCTTTTGCTACTAACTGAGCTTTATATTTCTCCACTTTTCCTTCTGCATTAAACTTCTTCTTAAACAACCATTTGGCACCAACATATTTTCTTCCAACCGGCAACTCAACTATATCCCATGCCTCATTCTTATCCAAGGCATCTATTTCTTCAACCATGGCCTTCTTCCATAGTTTATTATCCACTGAATTCACTGCTTCCTTGACAGTTTTGGTATCATCATCAATAATAGATAAAGAAAAATTGGAATGAAAATCAGGTGGACTATACCTTTTTGGTTTCCTTCTTTCTCTCACTGATCTCCTCAATATTGGGGTATGCGGTTCTTCTTCTTCTGCTTCATCTTCTTCATATGATTCATATTTTGCATCATCCAACTCAAGCTCTATTTTCTCAGGTTCTTCTTTCCTTGGTAGGAATTCCTATTTGGAAACATCTTTTACCTCTCTAAAAACAACATCCCGACTATAAATAATCTTCTTAGTTTCTTGGTTCCAAAGCTTATAGCCTTTCACACCATCTTTATAACCAATAAAGATACACTTTTCATCTTTATTATCCAACTTACTCCTTTTTTTCCTCTAGAACATGTAAATAAGCATCAAAACCAAATACTCTAAGATGTTCAAGAGAGGGATTCTTTCCAGTCCATAGCTCATGTAAAGTTTTATCATCCAGTGCTAATGAGGGTGATCGATTGACTAGGTAACATCCTAAACCCACTATCCCTGCCCATAATTCTTGTCCTAAATCGACACCAATAAGAATGCTCCTTGATTTTTCCATCAGTGTCATGTTCATCCTTTCTGTAACTCCATTATGTTGAGGTGTGTATGGAGTAGTCTTATGCCGTGCTATAACACACTTCTTACATAATTCTTTGAATTCATTTCTGCATAATTCTCCACCATTATCTATCCTCAATACCTTTATTTCTTTTCTGTCTGATTTTCTACCATATCCTTAAAGTCTTTCAATTTATCAAATACCTCAAATTTCTTTCTAATAAAAAAAATCCATGAGTTCCTTGAGAAATCATATATGAATGAAACATAATACATAGATTTACCTAGGGATGGAACAGGAACAGGTCCAAACACATCATTATGTATCAACTCTAAGATCCCCTTTTCTCTTGTAGTCCCATATGGGAATCTTACTCGATTCTATTTACCATATATGCAATGTTCACAAAAATCAAAATCCAGAGTGTAATTAGACATACCTTCAACCATACCTTTACCGTGTAGTGCTTGAAGGCCCTTTTCTCTAATATGCCCCATCATGGTCTTCTTTTCAGGGGCAGTATTGGTCTTTTCTCCTTCATTTCTTTGGTCAGGGACAACAAAACTGTTACACCCATTAGTATAAGTTCTTCCCAAAAACTTGTACAGAGTTCCACACAGAACTCCCCTCATCAAGACCATTTCCCCTCGTACCATATTGCAAGTGCCCTTTCCCAATACAGCATCCACTCCTGCATCATCCAACTTGCATACAGATATTATGCTTTTGTCTAGTTTTGGAATGTGCAGAACCCCAGGGAGAGTTGTAATCCTTCCATCTTTTAGCAACAACTTAACCCTTCCACGTCCCATGATTTTTGTTGTTGAGTGATATCCTAGGAATACATCACCACCATCATATTTTTAATATTCACAGAACCAATCCCTGTGAGGATTCATATGATATGACACACCTGATTCGATCAACCATACATCAAGGTTTTCATGTGTACATGTAGATGCCAGGGAAGCATCACCTCCTTCTTTAGTGGAGGTTTTTTCCTCTATGGAAGAGGTACTATAATATCCCTTTGGTTTATCAACCTTCTTAGACTTGCAATCTTTCTTATGATGCACTATTTTACCACACTTCCAACATTTCCTCAAATATTTTCTTGGAGACTTAGATGTACCTGTAGATTTAGATCTCCCCCCGGAAGACTTACCAAGATTCTTATCTTGGATACGAACTCTTACAAATAAAGCATCTGTGCTATGACCATCCATGCTTTTTTGCCTCATATCTTCAGATAACAAGGATGCAACTACATCCTCATAATTCAATGTAGATTGAGTGGTACTACCAATTTCTACAACTAGATTATCCCAAGAGTCTAGAAAAGAACATAGAAAAGTAATACATGTATCTTCTTCTACAATCGTAATATTAACAAATATGAGTTGACTTACTAGAGTATTAAAGGAATTTAGATGTGCTGTCACATAATCTCCATCTTCCATCCTAAGATGATACAACTTCTTTCGAATAAACAACTTTTTTACCAGGAACTTTGATTGATACAAATTCCCTAACTTATCCCATAGTTCCTTGGCCATAGATTCTCCCGAGACATTCAACAACACCGAATCTTCCAGGTAGAGTCGAATAGTACTCCTTGCTCTTTTGTCCAACTTCTCCCAATCTTCCTTCGACATACCAGTAGGTGGTTTACTAGTAGTTTGTGTACTAGTAAGTTGTGTACCAGTCGGTTGTGTGCCAGTAGGCTGCGTACCAGTAGGCTGTGTACCTGGATCCACAACGATCCGTCATTCTTTGTATACAAGAAGGTCCTCCATCTTGAGCTTCCATAGCTCAAAGTTTTTACTGTTGAACTTCTCTATCTAGATTCTAGAAGAGTTTGCCATTCCTCTTTCTAGACTCGAATCACCACTGCAAAAGCTCCCACTAAACCCATGTTTATCACAGACCCAAGATAAACTTGATCTTCAATACTGAGTCAAACCCTTAGCAACAAAGGTGTCCCTCTGAAGCCAAAAATGGGTTCTGATACCACATGCAAGTTTTAAACCTGTGAACTAAAGCATTGCATATAGATTCTTAAGCAAAACATAAATTAATCAATGGCTCATACACATAGTATAGAAAGATTTACGTTGGAAACCCTTAACTAGGAGAAAACCAGTCTTCCTTGGTGCTGCACCTTTCAACTCTGTATTGTATTAATTTCATCATTCAACATACAATATATACAATTTTTTAGGTATTTCGTAGCTACCAAAACCCTAATTCCTTAATTCAGGATTAATTTACAAAACCATTAAAAATAGCAAAATCCGCTAAAATAACAAAAACCACCAAAAAAAATATTTTGGGGCATTGCGCGTAATTTGGGGGGGGGAACCTGGCTCCCCCTGAGACCACCCAAGTAAAGCGCCCAACGCACACGAAAAAAAGAGAGAAGGAAGTTGGGATCGTCAGACACAGTTGTCGAATCTCACACGCCCACACACACACATGCAAAGAATATAACACATACCCAACAAAGACAGGAGTAGTGCAAATAGTCTCCTTCAATGCTTGAAAGGCCAGATCAGCTGAGAGAGTCCAAGTGGAAGAATTATTTTTAATTAAAGTAGTGAGAGGTGTCACAATCTTTCCATAATTTTGAACAAACTTGCGATAATAGCCTGTTAAACCTAGAAAACCATGCAAGCTTTTGATAGTATTGGGGTGAGGCCAATCCTACATTTCTTCAATCTTCTTAGGATCTACCTGGACACCAGCCTTTCCAAAAATATGACCCAAGTACTAGACTTTTGAGGTGCCAAGGCACATTTAGATTGTTTGGGGAAAAGTTGATGCTAATAGAGTAGATGAAGAACTTGATCCACATGGGCAATATTGGATTGCCAAGTTTTACTATGGATGAGAATATCATAAAAGAAAACTAAGACAAAATGACAGAGAAAAGGACCAAAGACATGATTCATGAGGCTTTGAAAGGTGTATGGGGCATTAAATAGCAAAAGGGGAATGACCAAGAACTCATAGTGACCCTCATGATTTCAAAAGGACGTCTTTGGGATGTCAACGTATCTGGTGTTAGCCAGACCGCAGATCAAGTTTAGTGAAATGATGAGCACCACTCAACTCATCCAAGAGATCATCATTGACAGGAATGTGAAAAGTGTCCTTGATGGTGAGTTTATTGATGGCATGAAAGTCGAGACACATGTGCCAAGTACCTTCTTTCTTAAGTACCATGACCACAAGAGAATAATAAGGGCTGGTACTAGGGCATATAACACCCACTTGTAGCAATTCCTGCATTATTTTCTCAATTTCATTATTTTGGGAAAAGGGATGATGAAAAGGGTGAACATTGGGAGGAAGAATACCATGAACAAGGGGCATGGAATGATCATGAACATCAGGAGAAGGAGGAAGTCCTCGAGGAGTGGAAAAAATAACTTATTGTTTGGAGAGAATAACCTGGAGGTCAGGATGCACATAGGCTTTCTCAACCACATGAATAGAATGGAGTTGAGCAATAATACCAGAGTGGCCTTTATTGAGGATATTTTCCTTGCGATGGGAACTAATGATATCAAGAGAACCAAGTGTGAGACCTTGGAAGTGATACCTTTTTCCCTCATGTTGGAATTGCATGGTTAATTCCTTAAAATCCATAAGAATGGGACCCAAAGTGCGTAACCATTCAACACCTAGCACAATGTCACAATCGCCCATTTCAATGGAAACCATATGAGATTTCAGGTGATAATGTCCAATTTGAAGATGTACATTTTCACAATGCCGACCACATTTCATGGACCCACCATTAGCTATCATGATTTGAAAATTATTGACAACACGAATATGGCAATTGGTTTCCTCGGCAATGCGACGATGAATAAAATTGTGGGTACTACCACAGTCAACAAGGATGATGATCTTCCTATGATGAGATTGAGGGTTTGTGGAGCATAGAAGCTAGTGAGGGCATGCAAGGAAATGGGTGGTTCAAATTCATATGGGTCAACGGGCTCCTGGGTAGCATCATGAAGGGAGGGCTCTTCAACAAGTGGAACTGTCACATCTTCGTTGGGAACATCTTTGGAAATGGACATAAAAAAAAATTGTTCCTTACACTTGTGCCTTGGAAAATAGTTTTCATCACAACTGTAGAAAAGACCCTTCAGTTGGATTTCAACCATTTCATCCCTAATTAATTTCTAGACCTTAAGGGGAGTGACGGGGGGGTTAGGATTAGTGGGTCGAGGGAGAGGAACAAAAGAGGGTTTTTGGTTCTAGGAAAAAACAACTTGTTGGGCCTCTTTAGCATGTTTAGTAGCTTTCAACCAATTTTGAGGGTAGGCCATGGGAACCTGGGATCAGATTTCATCCTTTAGGCCACTAATAAAGAATTCAAGGAAGAAATCATCTGACGTACCCTCAGTTCAAAAGGCCAAATGCTCAAAAGAAGTTATAAAGTCCTCCACTGTGCTTAACTATTTCAACTTGGTCAAACGACTGAGATGGTGGGTATCAGTGTCAAAGGGGTCATAGAGCTCTGCAAAAAAATTGGTCTAGGAAATATACCCTTGATGTGAATTTTTACACCATTTCCACCATTGCCATCATTCAGGATCTAGATAGAGGACATCATAGAGAAGTTTTTCCAACTCATCAATAGTACAATGCAGATAAAAATAACGCTCCATTTGAGTGGCCCAACCTGTAGGATCAAAGCCATCAAATTTATTTACCTCGATGCAGGGAACACAGAGGTCACGCTGAAAGGAGTTTGATTGAAAATGAAGAGAATGAGAGGAATCAACAACATCGGGTTGGTCCTAGGAGGAAGGACCTGAAGGGCAGCTCAACAACTGGTTGACAGTAGAATGCAGGGTGTTAAATTGGTTCATGAAGTTGTCTTCCATGGTGTCAAATTTTTGCTCGACTTGGGACTCGAATCGTGCAGGGTAGGAATGGGTAGAGGCAACCTTAGATGTCACATGATTGATGGAAGCTTTCATGTCTTGGTTTCACGTGTTGGCCATTTGAAGAGGGTAAGTGTGGGTAAGGAAAAATGGGTGGGTGGGACCAAAAAAAAGCACTTATAAGTGATAGCTACCATGACAATCAAGGTGAGAAGGGAAATATAATGGAATAGGTGGAAAAATAGGGAAGCTGAGAAGAGTTCGGGTCCACTGAAAAAAAAAGGATTAAAAATGAAAGGTATGACTGCAATTAGGGGGAAAAGGGGAATCCAATGGGATAGTTTCCAAATAAGTGTGTCGGTGGGATCACTATACTTTTTTTTTAATCGTGTGGATTTATAGTATGACTTGAATAATACTGTAGTGACGAAATTCCCAAACTCTTAATAGGAAGAAATGTGTAGTAATTTTGCAACCAGAATGCAAAAGGAACAACTGTGCGACAATAGATCTTGTTTGTTCTATTCTTTGTTTTTAGTCCCAAGGGTTAGGGTATTCAGGGTTTCTACAGAAAAAGATTTTCCCTATGCTATAGCTCTCTGATATATGTGTGGGGTCCAACAGTAATACTCAAACCAATATCTCAGGGCACCAACTAAGGAGGCTAGACCGTTCCCTTAGTTGTACTACCCGACTACCCAGGTACTAGAGAGTATCTTCCCGAGTGTTTTTCTCGGTTGCACTATAACAACCAAGCGGTCAGTCGGTTTATCTACAGAGGGCTTCAAGAGATCTAGGCCGATCCATATACATGTGTTGTCTGATGCACTACCACCCAAAGGGGTACCGATAGGGGTTACAAGGGTGTTCAACATATGTGAACTTGAGTACCTCTTGTATTTCCTGTGTGTATTACTCCCCCACCACAGGTTTATGCACGTAATGAAATATATCTGTAGATTTAAGACATCAAAATACATATCTATGCTAAAAAACAATTAACCCATACTTTTCTGTCAAGGAAAGTTCTCTGATACCACTTGTAAGGTACCATATATATTATATTAGCAGAATAGAGAAATAATGTAGAGAATATTACTGAGACAACAAAAGAATACATAAATGTTGCATAGATAAAAACGAAACAACAAATTATATGGAACTACAACACCAGAATTATACCTTTATTGATAGGAAACAATGTTCACTTGCCTCTTCGAGGGGACAACCTCCAACAGAGAAGAGCTCTATGACAATAATTTTCCATACAAAACATCTCATACCCTCTACTCTTATTTATACTAAATCTATCTATCCAAAAGAACAATCTAGAGGATGATCGTTCTAGAAGTGAAAGATTTTATTAGGTCTTCTTAGAATTGACTTATTCCTCATTGCTAGGCATTATTAATATTGACCTTTATTACATGGAAATATATTATTCTACCCACTTGAGGGGTTAGGTCCTTAACACCTTTAATCATGAAACATGAAAAACATGATGGAGCTTAGAATGACTAGGCAAATCTAACTGATAAGCCACCTACCCCACCCGCTTGAGAATTATATAAGGACCATAAAATTTGGGAGCAAGTTTCTGACAATGCTCATATTTGAGCGAAGACTACTTATAGGCTTGCAAATGAAGAAGCACCCGATCCCCTTCAAAAAATTGTGTTTCAGAAGAACCTTTATCTACTTTTTGCTTCATGTAATTCTGAGCCATGGCCCAATTTGTTTTGAGGGTGCAAAGAATGGCCTCGTGAATTGTAATATTGTTGTGAACCTCCTGAATCTTCGATACACATGAAATGTAGGAGAGAAACGATGGTGGTTTTTTTCCATATACTGCTTCAAAAGGAGTCGTGTGAGTAGATGTATGGTATGATGTGTTACAATACCACCATTCAACTAAGGATAACCAATGATCCCATTGATTTTGTTGTTCAGATGCAAAAAACCTCAAATAGGTTTCCAAACACTTGTTGACAACTTCAATTTGGCCATTAGTCTAGGGATGATAGGCAATGTTGAGATGCAATTGGGTGCCTTCGAGACAGAATAATTCTTTCTAGAAATTACTGGTAAAAGTAGCATTTCAGTGAAAGACAATATAATGAGGCATGCCATGAATCTTGAAGATATTATCCATGAAAATTTGGGCCTTTGTGGAGGTTGTGAATGGTTGTTGGAGAGCACATAAATGAGCATATTTTGAAAGATTATCAACTACCACAATGATGACTGATTTATTTCCCAATTTAGGTAATCCAACAATGAAGTCCATAGAAATATCTTTCCAAATAGCCGACGAAATCGAGAGTGGTTGTAGTTTTCCTGGGGTATTGACTATTTATCCCTTATCCCATTGACAAACATCACATTCAACCACAAAGGTGCGAACATATTTTTTGATACCATCCTAGGAAAAAAAACGTTTGACCCTTTCATAGGTTTTGGTGAACACTGAATGCCCAGTTCTGGGGGAAGAATGGAGCTCCGAAAGCACCATAGATTTAAGTTGCGACTGTTTTCTTAGATACATACGACCTTTGAAGCGAAGCTAGTTATTGTGCCAAGAGTACCCTGGAGAAACTAGAGAATTGTTTTTCAACTATTGGATAAAGCCATAAATTTTTGGGTCATGCAATTGTTGGATAAATCCATAAATTTTGGGGTCTTGCAACCATTCCTAGAGAACAACTTGGAGCCAATATGGTACAAGGAAAGAGAGAGAATAAAGGGACCCTTCATCTTCATAATTCTAGGAAAGAGAATCAACAATGTTGTTGTTGTTTTCCTTCTTGTAAATGATCTCATAATCATATCCAAATAACTTGGTCATCCAATTTTGTTGCTCCGGGGAGGAAAATCGTTGTTCCATAAAATGCATGAGGCTTTGATGATCTGTTTTAATTTGGAAGCGTTGTCCCAATAGCTAAGGACACCATATATCCATGACATGCATAATAACCAACATTTTATGTTCATAGATTGATTGTCCCAAATAGCGCTCTGAAAGTTGTTTTCTAGTGAAGGCCAGCGACCATCCTTCTTGCACGAGAACTACTCCAATTCCTTTCTCGGAGGCATCACATTCCAGGAAAAAATTCTTCTTGAATTTAGGAAGGGCTAGGACATGAGTTGTGCACATAACCTCTTTCAAAGAATGGAAGGATTGATCCACTATTGGATTCTATTTGAAAGAATTATTTTTAAGGAGAGAAGTGAGAGGTGTTGCAATTTTTCCATAATTCTTAACAAACTTCCAATAATATCTCATTAAACCCAGAAAACCATGCAAGATATTGATATTTTTGGGGCGAGGCCAATACTACATAACTTCAATTTTCTTAGGATCCACCTTTACACCATCCTTTCCGAGAATATGACACACATACTCCACTTTTGAGGTGCCAAAGGCATATTTAGATTGTTTCAGGAAAAGTTGGTGCTGAGAAAGGAGATGGAGAACTTGATCCACATGGGAAATATGGGTTTTCCATGTCTTACTATAGATGGGAATATCATCAAAGAAAACTAAGACAAAATGACAGAGAAAATGATGGAATACATGATTCATGAGACTTTGGAAAGTGGAGGGAGCATTATAGAGGCCAAAGGGCATGACCAAGAACTCATAATGGCCCTCATGATTTCGAAATGTTGTATTGGGAATGTCAGCCTCTTTTATACGTATCTGGTGGTAGCCAGAATGAAGATCGAGTTTAGTAAAGTATTGAGCACCACTTAGCTCATACAATAGATCATCAATGAAAGGAGTGGGAAACTTGTCTTTGATGGTGAGTTTGTTGAGAGAAAAAAAGTTGGGACACATGCCCCACGTGCCTTATTTGTTGAGGACCATGACCACATGATAAGAATAGGGGTTGGTACTATGGTGAATGAACACCCACTTCAAGAAATTCTTGAACAATTTTTTGAATTTCATTCTTCTCGGAAAAGGGATGTGATACAGGCAAACATTGGGAGCAAGACCATTGGGAACTATAGGAATGGAATGATCATGAACACCGCAGGAAGGGGGAAGACCATGGGGAGTGGAAAAAATAGTGTACTATTTGGAGAGTATAGATTGGAGGTTAGGATGCACAGATGGTGTCTCAACTTCTTGAATGGCATGGAGTTGGGAAATAATGCTTGAATGACCTTTTTTGAGGATATTTTCAATTCGATGGGAACTGATGATCTCAGGGGAGTGTATTGTGATTCCTTGGAAATTATATTGTTGACCATCCTATTGAAATTGCATGGTTAATTCATTAAAATCCATGATTATGGGAGAGAGAGTGCATAACCATTCCACACCTAACACAATGTCACAACCACCCATGTCGATAGAAAACATATGATATTTCAGGTTGTACTAGCCAATTTGGAGATTCACATTTTCATAATTCCCCCCACATTTCATGAAACCTCAATTGGAAATCATGATTTGAAAATTGTTGACGACATGGATATAGAAATGGGTTTCTTTAGCAATGTGATAATGAAAAAAATGAGTGCTACCACTATCAATTAGGATGACGACCTTCCAATTTTTAATGTAGCCAATTAGCTTGAGGGTTTGGGGAGCAGAGAAGCCAGTGAGTGCGTTCAATGAAATGATCGATTCAACTTCTTGTGGACCATATGGTAGAGTCAGAGACATTGGCTCAGGTAGCTCTACCACAGGAGAAGTCTCGATCTCTTCGTCAGCAACATCCTCGGAGATGTCCATAAACAACTTTTGTTCCTTACACTTGTGTCCTGGAAAATATTTTTAATAACAATTATAGTAAAGACACTTGAGTTGGCGTTCATTCATTTCTGCACAAGTTAATGTTTATATATTGAGAGGGGTGGGATGAGGGGAAGGAGTGAAAGTGCGAGGGCGTAGAGGGAAATAAGGTAAGTGATGTTGGAAAAAAAAATGTTGTGCTTCCTTGGCACATTGAGTAGATTCCAACCAAGTTTGGGGGTGGGTCACGAGGAATTGGGCTCAGATTTCATACTTGAGGCCACTGATAAAGAATTCTTGGAAAAAAGTATCAGGCATGCCATCTGTTCTGAAAGATAATTGCTTAAATGAAACAATAAACTCTTCCACAATACATGAATGTTTCATTTTGGTCAAACGAACCAGGGAGTGTGTGTCAATGTTAAAGAGGTAATAAAGTTCAGCCAAAAACTGTGTCCAAGCGACATATCCTTGGTTCGAGTTTCAATGATATTGCCACCATTTCCAACGTTCATGATCCAAATAGAGGACACTGTAATGAAGTTTCTCCAAGTGATAAATGATTCCATGAAAAGAGAAGTATTGTTCCATTTGAGTGACCCAACCAGTGGGATACGAGCCATAAAATTTGTTCACCTCCACTTGTGGAAGACACAGATCACGATGAAAATGGTTGGAATGAAACTACTGGGAATTGGAGGAAGTTGTACCTTCAAGGTTAGAAGGTTGGTTAGATAAGTAATGGATTCCAAGAATCAGTAGATTTTCGAGGACCTTGGTAGCAAATGAGTCAAGCTGAGAATCAAGGTGGGATGCAAGTCAACTGGAAAGGCGGGATTGATGTTCTTCTTCAGTTTCTCTTTCATGTAGTCCATTTTGGACTATATGTGGGTAGAGGTGTGGTTTTCATGGTCTTGGTTGCGAGTGTAGGCCATGGTTAGGGGGAAAAAAAGGAAGAGGTGGGAAAGAAAGGTGTTTGAAAAGGTCGGGTGGGTCCTCAAAAAAACAAGGCTGAAAATTGATAGGTATCATTGTGATCAGGATGAAAAGAGGAGTCCAATGGAATAGGTCCCAAGTAGAGGTGTTGGGAAGGGCGTCCTGACCACAAGAAAAAAAAAAGGATGAAAAATTATAGATATCACTGTGTTCAGGATGAAAACATGAGTCCAATGGGATAGGTCTCAAATAAGGGTGTCGACATGCCCTAGACTCTATTTATTTATTTATTTTTAACTCCTACAAAGTTATACTCCGATATGAATAATACTACAGTGTCAAAATGCCAAAATTCTTAATAGAAAAAAATATGTTGTAATTTCGCAACTAGAATGCAGGAGGAAAGGTTACACGGAAAAAATATTTTATGTTCCTAGTTTCTTTTATTTTCATCCCAAGGTTTAGGTTTTTTTCAGGGTTCCTACATAAAAGGGTTTTCCCTGTGTTATAGATCTCTAATATATGTGTGGGGTCGAATAGTAATAATCGACCCAATATCTCGGGGCACCAATTAAGGAGGCTAGACCATACCCTTATCCATGCTACCCGATTACCCAGGCACTATAGAGTACATTATTGAGTGTTGTTCTCCGTGGCACTATAGAAGTCATGCAACCGATCGGTTTATCTATGGAGGGCTTGAAGAGATCGATGCCAATCTGTATACAAGTGTTTTCTGATGCACTACCACTTGAAGGGGTACCAATAGGGGTTACAAGGTTGGCCAACAATGTGCACTTAAGAACCACTTGTAATTCCTATGTGTATGCTTCCTTGACCACACATTTATGCACTGAATGCCAGATCTCTGTAGTTTTAAGATGCCGAAGCACGTCTCTACCTTGAAAAAAAATAACGTACAATTCCTGCTAAGGAAAGTGCTCTGATACCACTTGTAAGGTACCATATCTATTAGAATAGAAGAAAACAAAAATATTGTAGATAATAACAATGAAACAACACAATATATGAAACCGCAACACCAAAATAATATTGTTATTGATAAGAAATAATTTTCACTTGCCTCTTCAAGGGGGTAACCTCCAACAGAGCATCACTCTATTACAATAATTCTCAAGACAAAACTTCTCATGTCTCATACTCTTATTTATAATAATTATGTCTTCTAAAGATCATTCTAGAGGAAGATCTTTCTAGAAGGGGAAGCCTCTATTAGGTCTTCTTACATTGACTTATTCAACTTTATTAAATAGAGTTTATTAACTATAGTCAGCCTTTATTACATGGAAATATATTATTCCATCTAAGTGAGGGATTAGAGAGGTTAGGTCCCTAATATTTGAGAATAGACTGAACTTTTATAATATTATTTCGAATGTCTTATGCATGCATTAACACATGGATTAACAATTGAATTCACCATTTTTAATCAACATATTAACATAGAGTTCCAAATGTATATGTAAATACACAATTACTTTGCAAATTGGAGCTAGCTTTAGAAATGACACATTATATACCATCTTCGGGCTATATGAGAGGCTGAATGTATATTTTATCCACGATTTCATCCACAAACTTCTCATAAACATTATAAGAGTGAAAATGCGAATAGATACTTAAGAGGTTGTTGTAACAGATATCAAAATCGACTGTGTTGCCCAGGAGATGGACATTTAATACAACAAGTGTCTGGATGAGTGTGTTCTTGTTGAGGGCAGTTCACCTCGGGATTTTTCTCCAGGTATGGATATAAAAGGTGTAGTTGCTGCTATAAAAGAAGACAAAAACACTAATCTTGTGCAAGAGGTCTTCTTGGCAGAGTATACTCTCAGTTGTAAAATTGCTCATTATGAAAAGCCCTACATTTCTTTTATGGTTGGTGTAACAATGGGTTTTGGAATTGGACTTTCTAGTCATGGTCGTTACTGAGTCATTACTGAGAGGACTCTTCTTTCAATGCCAGAAAATGCAATTGGCCTGTTTCCTGATGTTGGATTTGCTCACATAGCAGCAAAGAGTCTAGGAGAAGGAGCTCTTGGTGCCTACCTCGCATTGACTGGGAAAAGGTGCTCCATTTTATCTCTGTTTGACGCACAAACATTTTTCGGCTATAGCAGCTGCATGGAGATCATGAAAATGATCTTTCTAAGTTAGATGGTGTCATGAAAGCGGAGTATCGCATAGCTCTAAGAAGTTCACCACTGAATGATTTTGTTGAGGGTGTTCGTGCAGTACTCATTGACAAGGACCAGAATCCAAAGTGGGATCCAGCCATGGTAGAAGATGTTGATTTGAGTGAAGTTGACATCATGCTTCAACCTCTGCAAACAAAGGATGATATAACTCAAGCATTAAAACAAGGGAAGACCCAACGCAGAATTGCATTGATAGGTTCTCCTTTACAAAATAATTTGATGGAATACTATTGTATGGTGGACTTTGTAAGAGAAGGATTTCCGGGAAAACAACCAGATTTCAGAAACCGGTTCCAAAATCCTATAGAAAATGGGCAGTATGCTAATTCAACTGCAGATGATGTGAAAATAATGAATCAGAGATCACACATCTTATATGAATAGTTAAAAGGTTTTGTACAACGTATGGGCATGAATGTGATGAAGGATGAGCTTCCTCCGAAACGTGTATATGTGATACATGTAAAACTTTCTCCATTACAGCGGCAGTTATACATCAGATTCTTAGAAGTTCATGGGTTTATGCATGCGTAAAAGGGACACATAGGAAATGCTTTTTCAATGCATATCATTCTTTAGCGAAGATTTGGAATCATCCAGGGTTACTGCAAATAGCCAAAGAGGACAGAGACTCTCAACAAGGCGATGATACAGTTGAGAATTTCATTTTGGATGCTAGCTTCAATGATGATGATACAGACCAAGACTTCTTCAATGGAGATAAGATAAAAGGTAAAGTGGATTGGACAAGAAAAAACAAAGACAATGATTTGGAAGAAGTGGCCCTGCAAGCTGATAAGTGGTGGGAGGATATTATTCCAGATAAAGCTTATGAAAAAGCTGATTATAGTGGTAAGATGGTCTTGTTGCTAGATCTCCTGGCCATGATCTCAAGAGCAGAGGCGACTCATGAGAGTTCTTTGAAAGGTGGTGAAATTGGAAATTCAATGAAAATCTGTTTTTAAACTTTGAATCAGACCATATCTCTCGACACCAAGATTGTGATCTCGCATGGCAAAGATTTCGCAACACATTTGTACACTATCCTATCTAGTCCCTGAATGATATTCATGAATTCAAATGATGCCATGAAATTTCTCGGGAAATGGCTTTTTCACGTCGGTCGCTCACCTCGTTGGTCGCAAACATTTAGGTTTTTCATGTGGACGTGAGGAAAATTAGGGTTTTTGTGCATTGAAGAAAGCCAAGAGCCGTTACTCTAAAACCCTTGTCCAGACTGGCAGAAAAGAGGTTAGAAGCGAGGTCAGTGAATAACCATAGAAACGGAGCACGAGTCAGATTGGAAGAGGCAGAGTTCTGGATTGTTTAAACATGGAAAAGAGAAGAATTAGGTCTATATCCCCAGAGAATAATCAGGCAACGTTTAAAATGTTGACGGAAGCGTTTTGGCATCAAAGGAATTATCAATGCCCCACTTGTCGAAACGATTTGTAACGGTTTGAAGAGTTGCTACAGGCTGTGACAGATGACCCAGATGATGATTCAAAACCCCCTACATGTGAGACCTGTCTTTGACAGCGAGGAGTTCGGGCATGAGTTCAAATGTTTCTTTGCCTTCCCATCGAGACGTGGTATGCGATTTCCTGGGTGACGGGATCCTCAATGCCAAGGAGGAACTCAGAGGAAACATCAGAGTATTCTGTAGATGTCGTCTATTCAATGATGAAGAAATATCTGCGGGAGCTTCTTCAGTGGCAGAATTTGTTACAACATAAGTTTTAAACTGAACTCATGGCAGCCCAGGATCAGCGGTTAAAGGCTACCACAAAAGCTCTGGTGCATATGAAAGTACTGAAATTGCATGCATGGGGGGAACAACCGGAAGCCTTTTGGAGGCTGGGTTTGTAATGCATTCTTTTTTATCAAATATAGAACAAAATGTCAAGAGATTCTATACTTTGTCACTATCTAATTCTGTTTTCTTCCTGTATTATTGTTTCTAAAGTTTTCATCACTGCTCTTTCTTCCTTACATTCATTATTTAAACTTGTAATGGTTACAATTCAGTACTACCTCTGCTGTAGCTAATTTGAAGCATTCCTTAAGATGTAGTTTTTCCTCTGTTTTGCTGTGAGTAGAACAAGACCTGCATCCTAATTGTTTTTCTTATTTACAAGTTTTATTTGTTCACAGCCTTTCCTTTGTCTTTCTTAGAGTGAGACAAGACCTGTGTTCAGATATTTGAAGTTTGTTGTTATTTCTTCTATTGAAAGAAAGACCAGATGCTTGGCTTTTTCTTTCAGTTTTGTTCATCCCCTATCTTCTATCCATCCTCACGATTTTAAAATGAATTAGACAAACGAGGTCATGCCTTTTGTTTCTGATCTATAAATGAGTGGAAGGACTATTTTAGACCTAGTATTAAAAGCCTCCTATGATTAACCAATCAACAAGATTTATTTCTTTTAAAAATGTGCTAAGGCTTGGCTCTTTTACAGCCTAGAGTCAACTCTTGCGACAACATTTTCTAGTGCCATTGCCGAGGACGGAGGACGAAGATATCTTCCTTGGGATACGACAAAGTTCAGATCTATCTCTTGATGGTGAACAAGGGATAGGCATTCAATTGGCTG